>MU738921.1:18175-29289 GCA_026770625.1 Nicotiana glauca | reverse complement strand
TAATTGACCTATAGTGAGTGTCAGAATTGGCCATCTCGTCTCTACCCCTTCGGGATTAGGCGGGATACTCACTGATTACACGTTTATTACGTACTCATACTACACTTCTGTGCATTTTTGTTGCACAGGTACTTGATGCATTAGCGGCCTACTGGACGCAGAAACACGGACGATTCGGGGACTAGGTGAGCTGCAGTATGCAAGGCGGCCCGTAGCTCTTTAAAGTCCTTTCTTGTAATTGTATTTCTTTTCTGTCCATTATATTCCGGACGGATGCTGTGTTGTATTTTATGTCTTTATCAGTAGTTGTTCATGCACTTGTGACAATGGGTTTCTGGGATGGTTTCGGTAAATCTTTGTACCAATTGGTATTATTTAAGTTTGAATTCAGAAAAATGATCTTATTATATGTGAAACAGAAGGAAAAATCTTAGATTTTCAAAGGTATTAAAAGAGGGAATTAATTGGTAATCTAATTGGCTGGCCTGACAGCGATGTCCGGTGTAAGGGTCGTGGTGGTCCGCATATAATTTATGAGAAACATTACACTATCAATTATCTTAGCATATTCAATTTGAGAAACACTAGATTCTTTATTCTTTCTCAAGTATATGCTAGGATCATAAGGAGTTCTCACAGGAGCTACATCAAAATAATTAAGCATTTTCAACATTTTCTCAATATAATGAGACTGAGACAATAAAAAATTATTTGCAGTTCTTTTGATTTTAATCCCTAAAATTATATCCGTTTTCCAAGATCTTTCATTTCAAATTTAGAAGAAAATAAATTCTTAGTCTCATTTACAATATCCACATTAGGGCCAAAGATTAACATGTCATCCACATACAGACATATATTTACACAATCTGATCCTACCATCTTGGAATAAACACAACTATCAGATGTAACAACAAACCCATTATCTATGATTGCTTAGGTGCATGTTTAAGACCATATAAATACTTTATCAATTTGCATACTTTAGTCTCCTGTCCTTGGATCACAAAATCCTCAGGTTGAATCATATAGATCTCTTCCTCTAAATTACCATTTAGAAAAGTAGCTTTAACATCCATTTTATGTATTACTAAATTATGGATAGCGGCTATGGCAGCAAGAGTTCTAATAGTTGCTATTTTAGTTACGGGAGAATACGTATCAAAGTCGTCAATGCCTTTCTTTTGGTTAAAACTCTTAACAAGTCTGGCCTTATATTTCTCAATTGTACCATTAGGTCTCAATTTTTTTTAAAATATTCACTTGCTACTTATGGCTTTACAACCTTTAGGCAAATCAGACAAGTCCCAAGTGTGATTAGAAACTATAGAGTCTAATTCACTTTTAATGGAATCTTTCCAAAAATTAGCATCTATTGACCTTATTGATTCATCATAAGTCTTTGGGTCTTCTTCTATTAAATAGGTAGATACTAATTCATAATTCAAAAGACCAAGCTTAATAGTTTTAGTCAAGAAAGTAGTGATAAAGTCAGGACCAAAGGTAGCTTCAATTCTACGTCTCTTACTCCTTCTAAGTTTGTTTTCATGATCATTAGCAGTAATACTAGAAGAAGGCACAATATGAGAATTAACAGATATAGATGTAGAAGAATTATTAGTCACATCAATAGGAACATTATATTTCAATGAAAAAACATGCTCAAAAAATTCGGCATCTCTAGATTCACAAATAGAATGATCATTCAAAGATAGAAATCTTATGCAACATTGTTTTGAGCATAACCAATAAAAACGGCATCAAAAGTCTTAAGTCTTACAGTTACTTGTTTAAATTCAGGTAGACCAACCATTGCCAAACACCCCCATACTTTTAGAATATTCAAGTTAGGGGCAAATCCTTTTCATAACTCATAAGGAGTTTTATCTAAATTCTTATGAGGAACCCTATTAAGAACATACATGCAGATAAGACAGTTTCACCCACATCTTGTGAGATAAACCTGAATTCAAAAGCATAAAATTCATCATTTCTTTAAGGTTTTGATTTTTTCGTTCAGCTAAACCATTTTTTTGGGGAGTATAGGGAGCACTAACCTCATGTATAATACTATTTTTCTCACAAAACGCTTCTAGAGTATTAGTACTATATTCACCACCCCCATTAGACCTAAGTCTCTTGATTTTCCTGTCTAATTGGTTTTTTGCTTATGCTTTGTAGTTTAAAAACATGCTTTCAGCCTCATCCTTAGACTTAAGAAGATATACCTTAGTGTATCTCGAAAACCCATATACAAAAGTGATGTAGTATTTCTTCCCACTATTACTAACAGTGTTCTTAAAATCAGCTAAGTCTAAATGCAGTAGTTCAGGCAATTTTATCTTTCTACTAGTTACATTTTTAAAAGGCTTTTTGATATATTTTTCTTCTACACAAACAGGACACTTAAAAACATTATCAACATTAATCACATGAATTAATTTCATTTTCTAAGTCTTTTTATAGAGCAATAAAAATATGACATATCCTACCACTCCACAAATTAATAGACTCAACAATATAAGCAGAATTAGAAGTACTTGCATTACTAGTAATCTATTGCACAATGTTCGGTAAAAATAAACCTTTATTGAGCTAACCCTTCCCAATAATGTCTCCTCCACGAGAAATAATAATTTTATTAGATTCAAAATCAAGTTTAAGGCATGCTTTTTGTTGAGAAGTGCACCAGAAACTAAGAATGTACAGAACATTGTTCAAGGCTAAAGTTTTTCCAGAAGTTAACTTAAGAAGAACTTTTCCTTTACCCTATAACTCCTGTCGTAGTGTAGTTACTCATGTAAACATACTCGCCATCAGTAGACTCCTCAAAGTCGTGAAACAACTCCTTGTTGGTGCAGAGGTGCCTTGAAATGCCTATGTCCAGTATCCAATCAGTCTTGTTAGCCACCATATTTTCTTCAATGACCACAACATCAATCACATCACCACTTTCAGTAAAGTTAGCTTGGGCTGGAGTTTTCCCTCCCTACTTCAAGCTTTGTCCTTGTCTTTGGAGGCGCTGGAAAGCCTTGTGACCAATTTTTCCATAGACATAGCAAGGTCCTTTCGACTTTTGGATTTAGCCCTCCGGTTTATTAAGTATTCTGCTTCTTTACATATCTTTTCTTCTATTTACCTTTAAACCTATCTTTCACAAAAGTACTAGCAGATTCCTCAAGGTTAGATTTAAAAGAATAAAGAGAGAGAAATTTTATCTTATCCTTAAGTCATTCTACCTCCTCATCTGTGAGACAACTTGCTTCCTCAGTCCTTATGTGACTGATCAATTCTTGAAAAGTAAAGTTTTTCTTTTTGTGTTTTAGTTGATTCCTGTAATTACTCCAAGAAGGTGAAAAATTTTCAAGCTGAACAGTAGCTTGAGAATCTCACACATCTCCATACCTTCGTTCAGAATATTTGTACTCAAATTCTCTTACTCGTGAATCTGCTCCACGATTGTCTTATCATCAACCATCTGAAACTTGATCCACTTCCAACTACTTACTTCTTTTTCCCCGCATCATCCTCACCATATTTCTTCTCCATAATGTCCCGTATTGCTTTAGTAGATTTTTAATTTATAAACAAATCAAAGAGAGTATTAGTCAGATGGTTAAGCAGATGCCCTCAAACAATTTTAGTATCCTTTTTAAAAATCTTTTTAGCAGCATCTTCAACAACAACAGTAGCAGTATATTAGAACTATCAGCAACATCAGTAGTATTGGAAACAACATCAATAGGAGGTTCGTTAAATAAAATATAATCAACTTCTAATTGTTAAAGAAAATTAAAAGTTTATGGGACCAATGCTTATAATTGTTACCATCTAAAGGCTCAAGCTTTGACAAATAAGGAAGTGTTTTGTTCAAAGTGGTAGCCATTAGTCAATTTTATATACGAAGCCGCTTTCAATTGTTAGAAAAATAATTAATAATATTGACCAAGAATAATAAGAGAATAGAAATAACTTATCGAATAAATATTGTGTCTTGGCAAGCCACTGCCTTGAAGCGATTTCGGTCCAACTCGGTGCAAATCGTTAAGACCGGTCGCTCCCCAAAGTTCCACAGTACTCCCAAACACGTGCACTTGTGGCTGGAAGTTTGGAGTTTGCAGAAAAAGAATTACCCAGAAAAAAGGAAGAAGAATAATCTTCTAGGATAATAATAAGAATAGTCTTTTGAGAGGATGAGAGAATAAATATTTTTATTGGTAAGTATTTAGCTCACAAAAGATGCTATTTATATAGGAAAATCTCCTACGTTTTCTTCCATCAGAAAAATATAAGAAGCCAAATGAGAGTTAATGTTATGTAACATTACTTTTGGTTTAATGATAAAATTGTCATAAAGACAGTAACTTCAAATCTTTTAAAAAGTTTGTATCTTTTCACAAACGAAGTCACAAAGTTAAGAAATCGTCATATGAATGAACGTGAACCATTTATGAAGTAGTAACTTTATTCTCCCAATCTGCATATACATAAAATCTAGAAATATTACAATAAATAATGGTGGAAATGTACGACAATTAACCACAGATTAATTGTAGATTAGATGTGCTCTTTATTTTTTGCATTATCAAATTAGAGTAACGCCTAAAGTTGAATAATACCAAGAAGTTATCTAATTATGTATTCTGCTTTTGCCAAGGAGATGCTTTGAACACCAGAATGTGAGGAAGTTATTTAACTATGTTCAGCTATCGACGTCTGATAATGCAAATGAGAGGTACAACCTGTTGCAGCCATGAAATTAAAGTCTTGCATAGAAAATTCAAAGATTAATTTCTTTTACTGTTGGCTGTTAAAAAGCAAGATGGTTAATCCTTCGAAATAGAGCATAAGGGTCAAACTATCTAGTTTTGGTCTTATTTGTACATTCTTCAATATTAGAAATAAATTTATTTATTTTGGAACTATATAAAAACATTATATTTCTCAATTTAAGAGACACATAAAAATTTAATTTTTTTAAATAATTAATCTGTAGTAATAATATTTAAGAGGCATGAAAAATAATAATAAAAGAAAAATTGTTCGACTCATTAATTAAGAGTAATGGTCATATAAAATGAAACAAATGGATCATTAATTTACAGTATTGGGTTATTGCATTCAAAACACGACAAGCGCGTACCTAATAGATTTTTGGGCAAGTTAAGAAATAAATATTATGGACTAATATAGTTAGATTAATTATTTAAGTCTAATAAATACAGATTTAATGAATAAGCCCAAATGCATTGGCTAGCCCAAATGCGTCGTCTTATCCTAGAGAACCGGTTTGGTATCACGTGTCAAATGACTTGGCACACTAAGTCAAACGAAAGAGCTAATAGGATCATGTTACGTGTCAAAATAACAAGACATGTAAATTCAAATCAAAAGACCAATAGAAATGTGCCACGTATATAAGTAACATGTTATAGCTAATCAAATGTTGCCTTGTCACTGCTTCAATCTGATTGGATTGGTCAGTAATTCAAGTCAACCAATCAAATTAATGGATAATAGTTTGATCATCCTAACTCTTTTCTCCCACAACTATAAATAGGGGTCCTCATGACTTAGAGCAAAAGCAGAATTCAAAAAAGAAACAAAAGAGACCTCATGGATCAAATATTATAATTTTTTCTACAAGCTGCAAGTATCCGTTCTAAGGATTCAAAGATCAAGAAGCATTCTAAGTATTTGAAGATCAAGGCACATTCTAAGATTTCAAAGACCAAAACAAAGATTCGGGATCAAGTTTAAAGCCCTTGGATGTGAATACATAAAATTTAAGATCAAACTCAAAGGCATTGAATTTATTTTATTTACTCTTGGAAAAAAAATTAGAGGGTTCATAAAGATTGTAATTGTCACGACCCGAATTTTTCTACCATCGGGAGTCGTGATGACACCTACTAATAGGAGCTAGGCAAGCCAATTATTAACTACTGTTCTTACTTTCAAATTCTTCTTTTAACAAGTTTAACAGCAATAATATAAATACAGCGGAATAAATAAATTTAGCGGAAGACTTAATAGATAATACTAGACGCGACACCGTAATGCAAACACAAACTTCTATTCAAGAACTGGTGTCACAATACTCACGAACTTCTAAGAATACTAAACACAACCGTTTGAAAGAAATATAAAACTGTTTGTCTCTAATACATGAGATAACAGACTAAAAATAAGGATAGAGGAGATGCGCGCCTGCGGACGCCTGCAAGGCTACCTCGGTGTCTCGCTGATCGAAATGCTACCACTTGCACTACTGTTGCTGTTGTCCAAAACCTGTATTTGTTCAAAAGAGCACAGAGTGTAGTATCAGCACAACCGACCCCATGTGTTGGTAAGTGCCTAGCCTACCCCAGCGAAGTAATGACGAGGCTAGGACTAGACACTCACATAAACCTGTGTAGTTTAAATATATATATACAACAAGAAATGACAGGAAACAACATGTAATATTTGGGAAGGGGAAGACATACTCCGGGGTGGCAACAAAATATAATATCAGAAATAAACGAGTAAAGAAATTAAAATCACATTCAAGTTCAACTCATCTTGTTGCAGGCGTGCAACCCGATCCCATTTTATTTTATATCTTGTGGTAGGCGTACCATCCGCTCCCATTACAATTCATATCTTGTGGTAGGCGTACCACTCGCTCCCATTTCAATATCATTTGCGGTAGGCGTACCACTCGCTCCCATTTCAATATCATTTGTGGTAGGCGTACCACTCGCTCTCATTTCAATATCATTTGTGGCAGGCGTACCACTCGCTCCCATTTGTGCACATTATGTTACCGGCATGGAAACCAATAAAGAATAAATAATATAATTTGTGGTAGGCGTACCACTCGCTCCCATTTCAATATCATTTGTGGTAGGCGTACCACTCGCTCCCATTTCAATATCATTTGTGGTAGGCATACCACTCGCTCCCATTTGTGCACATTATGTTACCTGCATGGGAACCAATAACGAATAATCAATATAATTTGTGGTAGGCATACCACTCGCTCCCATTTCAATATAATTTGTGGTAGGCGTACCACTCGCTCTCATTTCAATATACCTTGTGGTAGGCGTACCACTCGCTCCCATTTCAATTTATATCTTGTGGTAGGCATACCACCCGCTCCCATTTTATTTTTAGCATAGTGTACAATATATTACCGGCAAAGAAAATCAATAATAAATAATCAAACATTATATTACCGGCACAGGATACCAATAATAAATAATCAAATATTATATTACCGGCAAAGGAAACCAATAACAATTAATCATAATTTATTTCCGGCAAAGGAAACAAATACTCGGTGTCAAGGTTCAACAAATAAGTCTTTCATAGATATAAATAAGAATACGAAATTTATCAATTTAAGACCCACGGTCATGCTCGACACCGACGTATAAATACTCGTCGCCATGCCCGTATGTCGCACTCGACAAGTAGCAATTAATCAAATACGACTTAACCCCTATTCCCTCAAGCTAGGGTAGACCAAACACTTACCTCGCTTTGCTACAAATTCAAAATTTCTACAAGCCTTCGCCTCCGAATTCGTCCGCAGCTTCAGATCTAGTCATAAACAATTCGATTCAGTCAATAAAAATTATAGGAATTAATTCCATATGAAATTCTATATTTTTTTATTTAAAATCCGAAATTGCACTAAAATTTACCTGTGGGGCCCACGTCTCGGAACCCGACAAAATTATGGAATATGAAACCTCATCCAACCACGAGTCTAACCATACCAAAATTACTAAATTTCGATAACATTTCGACCCTCAAATCCTCAAATATATCTGAGAGAGTTTTTAAACTCTTCTAACTAAATCCACAAATTTAATACCAAAAAATAGATTTGGGTAATCTAATCAAAATTAAGTTAAGACCGTTGTTTTCTCTGAAAATCTCCCGAAAATTACCTCTTCCCGAGCTCCAATTTGAATAAAATGAAGAATGGGACAAAGTCCCATTTTCACCAAAATAAACGTTATGTCCAGAAAAATTCCGGGACTGTTCACGCATTGGCACTGTTCACGGGCACTGTTCACGGTACTGTTTAGGGACACTGTTCACGGGTACTATTCATGCGTTTTTTTTTCTGAAATTTTTTTAAGTCCGAAATCACCCCGAGACACCTCCGAAACACTCCCTAGCCCTCGAGGCTCCAAACCAAACACATACACTAACTCAACAACATCCTATGAACTTAACCGTGCGATCAAATCGCCAAAATAACATAAAAAACAATGAATTAAGCCTTAAAATCCATGATTTCTTCCAAATTTCATAAGACTTCAAATTTTCCATTTTAAGCCCGAAACACGTCAAACGACATCCGTTTTCAACCAAACTTTATAGGAAGCGCTTAAACAACATATAAGACCTTTACCGGACGTCAAAACCAAAATACGAGCCCGATACCATCACTTTTCAATCAAATTTTATTTTTATTTTCGTTAAACATTTCCAAAAAACAATTTCACAGAAAAATTTATTTCTCGGGCCTGAGACCTCGGAATTCGATTCCGGGCATACGCCCAAGTCCCATATTTTTCTACGGACCTTCCGAGACTGTCAAATCACGAGTCCGGGTCCGTTTACCAAAAATATTGACTGAAGTTAAATTTACTCATTTTAATATCAAAACTTAATAAATTTTCACAGAATTTCATATTTGAGCTTCTAGCTACGCGTACGGACTTCACACGCAAATCGAGGCAATTATAAACGAGGTTTTCAAGGCCTCGGAAGCTCGAAATGAATAAGAAAACAAGTGATGACCCTTTGGATCGTCACATTCTCCACCTCTAAAACAACCGTTCGTCCTCGAACAGACATAAGAAGGAAGTACCTGAGTCAGGGAATAGATGGGGATAACGACTCCGCATATCAGACTCGGACTCCCAGGTCGAAGCCTCGGGAGGCTGACCTCTCCATTGAACACAAACACAGGGAAAACTCTTGGATCTCAACTGATGAACCTGCCGATCTAAAATAGCCACAGGCTCCTCCTCGTAAGACAAGTCTTTGTCCAACTGGACAGTACTGAAATCTAACACTTGGGCTGAATCGCCGTGATATTTCCGGATCATGGATACATGAAAACTTGATGTACGACTGATAAGCTAGGCGGCAATGCAAGTTTATAAGCCACATCTCCAACTCGCTCAAAATCTCAAATAGGCCAATAAACCTAGGGCTAAGTTTGCCCTTCTTCCCAAATCTCATCACGCCTTTCATAGGCGACACTCGGAGCAATACCCGCTCACCAACCATGAAAGATATATCTCGAACCTTACGATCTGCATAGTTCTTTTGCCTAGACTGAGTTGTACAAAGCCTATCCTGAATGATCTTGACCTTGTCCAAAGCCTCCTGAACCAAATCTGTACCCAACAGCCGAGCCACTTCCGGCTCAAACCATCCAACTGGAAACTGACACCGTCTACCATACAAAGCTTCATAAGGAGCCATCTGGATACTCGATTGATAGCTGTTATTATAGCAGATTCTTTTTTTTGTTTCCAAAGGAATGTTGTTATGTTGTTTTGAAGGGTGCACTAATCCTTTGAATCCGGTACCAACGGGTATCACCCCCCCAAAACAACGTTCTCTTTCAGGCCTTTCAACCAATCGATACGACCCCGGAGAGCCGCTTTTGCTAAAACTCGAGCAGTTTCTTGAAAACCCCGATCACATATTGGCACGTTCATGATGCATCATAATCAAAAGGCCATAAAGTAAAGAAGAACTATGCATCAGTGTACTGTCATGATCATATATTAGCTCGATTTTATTGACGGCTTGAAGGCGAAGCCACCTATTTCTTAGGGCAAAGGGCGCTCCATCCTCCTAAGTCCTTCCACTTCTCCCAGGGACAGGAACTACGGATTGACCTTCGGGGAAGAAGTCCGTAAGACCCCTCATTCGAGGGCGCCTAGATAGTAAAAGGTTATCCCTTTGCAAAGCTGGAAGCTAAGCAAAGTCAGCAAACTCTACTAAAAGCAGGAACTGATCCCACGAACCTCCAAAGTCAATAACACAGGCTCAGAGCATATCCTCCAATATCTGAATAGTCCGCTCGGACTGTCCATCCGTCTGAGGATGAAATGCTGTGCTCAATTGCACCTGGGTGCCTAAATCTCGCTGAACTGCTTTCTAGAAACGTGAGGTAAACTCCGTACCTCAATCCGAAATGATAGATACCGGCACACCGTGAAGGCGAACAATTTCCCGGATATAAATTTCAGCTAACCTCTCGGATGAATAGGTGACTGCCACAGGAATGAAATGCCCTGACTTGGTCAGTCTATCAACAATGACCCAAACCATATCACACTTCTTCCGGGTCAACGGAAGTCCAGTAACGAAGTCCATAGTGATCCGCTCCCACTTCCGCTCGGGAAGCTCAATTCTCTGAAATAGACCACCAGGACTCTAATGCTCATATTTAACCTGTTGACAATTCAAACATCGTATTACATATTGTAAGCACGTAATTTTTGCACTATGAGAATTACTCCCAAAAAATTTAAAATAAAATAATTTTTAGTCTGTTTGCAATTGTTGTGAATTTAGTGTCATTTTTTTTGTGCATGTTTATTTGTTAAATTAATAAAAAAAATAAAAAATATGTCGCATTTGCATTAAGGATTTAATTGTACAATTAGGAGTAATTAATTTTATATTACAAAATTAAAATCACAAAATATGCATCTTTTGCATTTTAGCCTTTAATGTCCAAATTGTGTGATTGTATTGTCATTTAAATTTAGGTGACAATTATTATTATGAGTTAATTAGTATTTTAAGATCATTTTAGTTTTTATAAATTAATCTTAGTATTTTATTTTTATTAATTAGGAAGTTGAATAATAGAGAAGAACAAAATAGAGAAAATTTGGATTGGGCCATCTTGCAAATTAAGTTACAAGCCCAAACCAAAGCACCCTTACCCAACCCAAAACCCCTTGGCCCAAAAAAGAAAATTTAAGATTTTTAACCAAAAATAATCATAATCACATAACATAAAGTAGTGGGGGACAAGAGAATTAAGGAAGAAAACAAGGAGAGCAAAACATGGATTAGTG
>MU738921.1:4145-15518 GCA_026770625.1 Nicotiana glauca | reverse complement strand
TTTTATTTTCATAAAAGGGGAATTTTAAACACATAAACTTTTCACCACCAGGACCTTGTCCTTATATAACATCCACCGCAGCTTGTAGCTCGGTTTAAAATATTTCATATTATATAATTATTTGAGGATATCACCCTCAACTCTGAATCACAAGTATTTGCACATTGTACCAACTGAATTTTTTCATTTTCTTTCTTTCTTCTTTTTAATAATTCCGTCAAAGAAAATGACAACATATAGTGAACCCTCATACTGATAGGGCGTATAATTGACAATTGAAATTAATTATCCTGAAATTACATCAGAACCCATTGTAGTAAGTAATAGAAAGTCACTCTTAGACTCATAGATATTCTTAGTGACCAACACATAATGAGAGGGATAGTTATCTCCATATAATAGCCCAACGTGAGTATTCACATAAGTAGATTTGAGGATTACGAAGTTCACTCATGAGTGGAGCATATTAAGAGGACTCGGCTCAATTTTTCTCAAAACCAAATAAAATTAAGGAAAAAATATCCTTTTTATAACAATTAGAATTGTACATGTGATGACACCATCTGGTGTAGTGATCTCAGCCATACCATAGAAATTATATAAACGGCTGGGTCTCCACCTCTAGGAGTCTCACCTCCACCTCTAACATCCTGACCCCTACCTATGGCTAGTTATGTAAGCTGAGTATTGACTGCAATGGGGCATGTAGCCTGGGTGCTTTCATAAATTATATTTCTACAACTACCACATTCAAAACAATTCCTTTGAGGCTAAGCTAACTTATTGAACCTGATGACACATTCGGACACTATCATGGTGACTTGGCACAACCGTTCAGATCACATATACCACATATTGCAGAGAATTCGTGTAACGACCCGACCCGTCGTCTCATGTGTTACTGCTCCGTTTTCCTCGTTTCATGCTTCTTCATGTTTCGTTATCGGTATGTGGTGTTTTAGAGTTGATTTGGATTGGTTTTGATAAAAAATGAGACACTTAGTCTCTTTAAGGAAAGCTTAAGTTGGAAAAGTCAACTGAATGTTGACTATTAAGTTAGAGGGCTCGGATGTGATTTTCGGTGATTCGGTTATCTTTGGGGGATGATTTGTGACTTAGGAGTGCGATCAGAATTGATTTTGAAGGTCCGGTGTAGAATTCGGCTTGAATTGGCGAAGTTAGTATTTTGGTGAATTCCGAGTGATAGGTGAGATTTTGATCCGAGGGTTCGAATGGAATTCCGAGAGTTGTTGTAGCTTCGATATGTGATTTTTGATGTGTGTGAAAAATTTCTAGTCATTCGGACGTCGTTTGGTTGGGTTTTTGATTGAATGTGAGTTTCGGAAGAATTTGAAGAACTTAGGCCTGAATCCGATGAGAATTGATGATTTTAGTGTTGGTTGATGTGTTGTGATGATTGGAACAAGTTTGGGTAATGTTTTAAGACATGTTGGTGCTTTTGGTTGAGGTCCCGGGGGCCTCAGGGTGATTTCGGGTAGCTATCGGAAGGAAAATTTGAAGTTGGAATTGCAGGTTTTTGGTTGCAGCAGGTGTTTCCGCATCTGCGAAAAGGAAACTGAAGATGCGGTTATGCGAAAGCGGAGCCAGATATCACAGGTGCGAAAAGGTTAAGGTTGAGCATTTACCGCAGAAGCGGAAAGTTATCCGCATAAGCAGAAGTTATACTGCAGGAGCGGTTTTGGCATTCTCTTGACTTTCCGCAGAAGCGGAAGGCGGGCCGCATAGGCTGTCCCGCTGATGCGAAATGTGGAACGCAGAAGCGGTAGGGGCCTTAAGTGAAGGTTCGCAGAAGCGGCCGTGGACCACAAATGCGGAGGTCGCAGAAGCGACATTATCTCCGCAGAAGCGAAATCTGGGCTGGTCATAAAGGG
Organism: Nicotiana glauca; assembly: GCA_026770625.1. Classification (NCBI taxonomy): domain Eukaryota; kingdom Viridiplantae; phylum Streptophyta; class Magnoliopsida; order Solanales; family Solanaceae; genus Nicotiana; species Nicotiana glauca. The sequence goes on along the minus strand of MU738921.1, from coordinate 13,626 downwards.
TTTTATTGAAACATTTCATCCGCGAGTGTTATGTATTTTCCACCATTTTTTAGCGAGCTTTGAGAGCTTTGAGGCGATTTTGAAGAGAGATTCAAGGAGGAATGTTTAGAGGTAAGTTCCTTGGCTTAAATACACGAGATTATGATAGATTTAACATGAAAATTGGTTGAAATTCATTTAAAAGGGGTAAAGCTAGGGCTTGAGTTTTTGATATTTCAAATTGGGAATTTATAGGTCATTTGAGCTCGGATTTGGGAGTTCTTGGTATGTATGGGCTCGTGGCGAGACGAGGAATCCGGTAATGTGAGTTTTGTAATTTTTCGAGAAGCGGGCCCGGGGCTCGGGGTTTGCTAGTTTCGAGATTTTTGCTATATTTTGATTGTTTTCGATTGGGTATTGATCCCTTAGCATATTGTAATGTGTTCGCTCTGAATTTGGTTAGATACGACACGCGTGGAGGCCAATTTGAGGGGCAAAGGCGTCGCGAGCTAGAGATTTCACCGGTTCGAGGTGAGTAATACTTGAAATGATATCCTGAGGGTTCGAAACCCCGGATTTGCACATCATAGTGCTGTATTGAGGTGACTTACACGCCGGATATGAGCGTGGGGTAGATCACCATTGGGGATTGTGACTTGGTCTGTCCCGGTTGTTGATTTTTACCGCATATTTGACTGAAACTACTTATTATCATCATAATTTGGGCTGATTGCCGTGTTTGGCTTCATGCCAACTATGTGAATCCTTCGGGGATTGATATTACTGTTTAGCATATCTTGCATATCATTTGGTTTCAGTCCAAGGTTTTAAATACTGTTTTTACAAACTCAGCCATATTCCTAAGTTTTGAAAACTCAAATGATATTTTAAATGATAATTCGGGCTGAGAACTACTGTTTTATAAATGCCCAAGGGACTTATGATGATTTTTGGACTGAGCATGGATCAGGCTGCGTGCCGCAGCAGTGATTTTGAAATAGTGGTAACAATGACACTATATGATGTGACTTGAAATAGTGGTAACAATAACACTGTATGATGTAAATTGGTCAGGTAACAATGACTGACCGGTCAGGTAATAGTGACTGACCAGGAATTGATTGATGCCACGAGATGGCCTGATTATTGTGCTTGGGCTGTAGGAGCCCCTCCGGAGTCTGTACACATCCCCAGTGAGTGCCGTCGACGTTAAATGGATCGGGCTGCACGCCGCAGCGGGTACCGGAGTGTACCGTCATATGCATTGCATTGCACTCATGTATTTGTTCTTATTTTGTATTATTTGTCATGACATTTCAGCACTCGCATTTCATTGTCTTCCATGCTACCTCTTACACTGCTTACCTGACACCCTGGTATTATTTGTTAATGGAGTGCTGTGCCCGATGGGCTGATTTATGTGCTGACTTGCACTATCTGTTCCGCATTCATATGCTTGACTGTTGGAAGAGGATATTTTCAAAAGAGGTTTTAAACTAAGCCACGATATTTCTAAAAGTTTTCACCGTTTCACTATTTTCTCAAAGGGTTACACTGTACTATATAGCATGATGACTTGATTTACGTGGTTTCTTGCTGCTCAGTTATTATTTATCTTTATTACTCACTGAGTTGGAGTACTCTATTTACTCCCTGCACCTCGCGTGCAGTTGCAGGTATTTGTTACTCGGTAGCGGGTTCGAGCTAATTGAGGATTTTGTTATTGTAGCTGAGCAAAGTGACCGCCAGCGTTCGCGGCACTGGAAGTTGTCTTTAGAATTCCGAAATTTATTTCCTGTATACTATTGGCCCTATAGTTGTGTTCAGGTTTTCTTTAGATGCTCGTGACTTGTGACACCCTGGTCGGGTTGTGTTGGGTTGTAGATATCGAGTATTATTGTCATTAGTTGTATTTATCTATTCATTTATGTTTAATAATTTTGAAAGAGGCATCATTGTTCTGTTGGCTGGCCTTGTCTCCACGAGAGGCGCAATCACGGCCGGGTTTGGAAATTGGGTCATGACAAGTTGGTATCAGAGCCTAGGTTACTAGGTTTCATAAGTCATGAGCAGGTTTAGTAGAGTCTCGCGGATCGGTACAGAGACATCTGTATTTATCCTCGAGAGGCTGCAGAACCTTTAGGAAACTTCACTTTCTTGGAATTCTTATCGTGCGTACTTGATTCAGCTTGAGATATAACTCTTGAAATTCTTTCAGCTTGAGATATAACTCTTGAAATTCCTTCCTCACGTCTGTATGCGCACATGAGCGCTCAGTATTATATGTACCTTGATGGTTTGTGATTTCCCCGATCGAGGGGCGAGATGTGATCTTCGTGAGTATGTTGGCCAGTCTGGAGGACTTGAGGCCGGATCTTTGCCTATGGCTTGAGCACCGAGGTGCTGATTATGTGAACAAGTGTTTTGAACTTGTACGTTCGGTATTGTCCTTATTAGCCGGAATGACAGTTGAATATCCATGTGATGAGTATGTTAGTGCTGCGAGGTGTATTTATATGACTTGGTAGTGGCGAAGAAGTCTGCTGGATAATAGATGACTGGTAAGTGTTCGATTCCTATTGTGATATGTTATGTAGCCCCGAGTTATAGGCGCATGAAGAATATTTTCGTATCTCCTAGTTGGAAAGTAAAGTGCAATATGTGTGGCGGTATGAGTTCTGACTCAGGAAGACTAAATTGGTTGTATTATATGTATGATGGTGGGAGGTGTGCTGAAATACTAAATTGAGGCGAAGCAGGTGGGTTATCTCCTGCAGAGTGTTCTTGAGTGGTACGATTCTTATGTATATTGTTAGAAGATCTCATGTGTAATTGAAGAGTATGTGTTGATATTTGATAAATTCGGGTCGCTTAAGAAAGTGGACTCAACTGACGTGGGGATGCATGCGAGATTTGTAGAGGATTACAGTACTAGATGATCTGTGTTTTCACAAACTTGTAAATGATTTGAGTTTAATCTCACTATGGAATTGTGGCATCATTAGGGTAAAAGTATTATGGGTTATTGAGTGTGTCCTGATATATGGCTTTGAGCCAAGTTGGGGAGGTTGCTGTTGATTAGCTGATCGCACGGTTATGTGCTATGTTGGTTCTGTTTTGAGGTATGCTGGCGGATCAGTCCTGGTTGCAGAAATTGAGTCGAGGATGGCGCGAGTGAAACAAAATTTTGACAAAAGTTATAAGGTGCTTTGTAGATGTGAGAAAATAATAGGATGCCTTGAGCTGTTGTTGATAAAGAATGCTCAGTGTATAGAGAAGGAAGATGTTTGTTTGTATTGGAATGAGATCATATCCTGCGGTGTCAGAGTGCTAATAAGGCACGAGTGGTTCTGTTAGTTAAGTCAGGTAATTTGTAGTTTGAATAAGAGTGAGTAACTGTCGAGAATGGTTTTAATGTGTTCAAGATTTACATAAGATAATCAGGTGTCTTAAGGTTGTGTATGTGGTTAGAGATTGTGTTTTTATTAGGAAAGGTCAAGGCTTGTGGTATTTCTGTTGATTATGGTATCCTATGTATCGGTACCTGGAAAGTCAAGGTAACAAATTCAGGTTCGCAGGAAGTTCTTCAAAGTGAAGTATTCTGGAAGGTGGTATTTCTGTGAACAGCTGAGAGAGTATTCGGTCGCCTATGGATCTTAGATAGTGTGGTCTTATGTTCGAATATCGTATGGTAGGCCTGGATTGAGGCATTGTGATGCTACAACAAGGGAGAAATATCAAGTTGATGATGAATCAGAAAGGAAATTAGATAGATGGAATAGATTGATAATAGACCAAATCGGTATGGTAAGGTTATGATTAATTCTTTGTATGTGTTCGAGGTAATGAGCTTTTACATGCATTTTGGCAGCAATGCTCTTGAGTTTTGACGGCTTGCTCATCTTGGTTTAGATAGAATAATTCAGTCCTGGCAGTTTAGCTTGAGCGAATGGAATTGGGAGAGAGTTCTTGTTGGGTTTGTCACACCTCCTTTCGGCGCGCCCTTACCCTGAGGGGGTAGACGCAAGGGAGTTTTCCCAATTTAAGTGACAATATTCGAAATGGGATTATTTATTTATTTCAGAGTCACCACTTGGAATAAATTATGGTGTCCCAAGTCACCGATTTATTTAAATCCCAAATCGAGGAAATTTTGACTTTTCAAATAAAGTCTGCGAACTAGAAATTCTAAGTAAGGAATTCTGTTGACCCGAGGGAAGGTGTTAGGCACCCTCGGATCCCGTGGTTCTAGCACGGTCGCTTAAACTATTATAGATGGCCAAAATATCTGATTTTAATACATGTTATAACCTATGTGCTTTTAATCAATTTTAAACCGCTTTCATTAAATTATTATTATTATTTAAGCGAAAGTGAACGTCGTTTAAAGTATGTTTTCAGATTGCGCCGAATGAAATGAACCCACAATCCTAGGCACACTCTATCCAACGTTTTAGGATTTGAATTTGGGTCGCATGAAATGCACACTCGAGTTTAGGGAGGTAACATTATTAAATACGCGCCTAAAGATACTAATGCGTGATTATTTTTGAGAAGGCCATGAAATTCACTAAACGACCCGTCCCGAAATCTAAGGAATTAATATATACATTTATGAGGGCCCCGTAATTTTGTGCCCTTTTATTTGGCGAGGCTCGTCTCATTTATTTTTAAAAGGATGATCCTAAAGTGGCTACATTTTCTTTATTAAGTTCGTCTCTAAATATAAAAAAAGAAGTCCTAATTTATTCACATACTTTAAGCTCATTGTAATCGGGCTTCGAATACAATTTGCTAATTATTAAAATAAATATGGTGATGCAGTCTTTTGACAATTATGGGCTCAATCCCAACATACGTGGTACAAAACATGGACCTGAGCCATCCTTATTCTAGTTGGGCCTAACTAGCTTATTTTATACATGTTCATAGCTTGCAAAACTAAAAACAAATGGGGTTATTTTGTTAATAGATGTTCTGCCAATTTAAAGTGGCATTCTACTTAAGGTGAAAGAACTCGGAAATCTAATTTTTTATCCTAAGTCATTTACATGCTGAAATTAACCAATCATATTTAATTAAACAATATTCCTATAAGCTTCAAAACAACCTTTTGTTCAGTAACTATTGGAGTATTCAAGAATAGTCTAAATGGCCTAAAATGCTTATGACATTTTCCAAAAAAAACTATAATAACAGATTATAGCCTATTACGCCATTAATCTCTTTCAACTAGCATACATGGGAAGTTCACACACTAAACTACTATAAAGTGTTCAGTTATACATAAACAAACATCTATATGATTCTAATGGAATAAATATTCTAATATATATACAAATAAGTAGACAACTACAATAAGTTTAAAACTTTAAATCTTCATTTTTCTTTGTATTCATGCTTCAATTTTCAGCTTACAAGAACCAATGTATCAGTTGTGTACCTGGTATTTGGAAAGCAAAGAAGAAGAGGATTATCAGCAGTAGCAAAGCAACAACACAGCAACAACAGTAGAGCAGTAGTAGCAATAGCCCAGTAACAAATTTAAAATCCAACAGCAAATTTAGAAAGCTCCAAACAACAACACCCAAATGCACCAAGAACATCACCAACCAGTATAATCAAACAAATAACCAGTGCAGATTTGAAACCAGAGGAAAAACCAACAGCAAAACCAATGGAACAGTAGCAAAATTCTAACAACACTCAATGGAACAGTAGCCCAACACTTAAACTATTTTCTGAATTCTGAAATCTAGTAAAAAAATTTCAGTCTTAATGTCACTCTTTAGCTCTATTATTTTTGAAAAAATTCTTTCAACTTCTTAATTTTTTAGACTTCTAAAACCTCTCAAGATTCTGTCTAAAAATTCTGTTTTTCCAATCTGTCTCCCAAAAAACTCTCAGTCTCTAATCTCAAAATTTCAGTCCTTAAGTTCTCTTTTTTTATCTCCAAAATCCAGTCTATTTAAAGACTAACATTGGCCATTGTTTATTCAAACCTTTTACTTTCAGCCTGTTTTTTTCCCTCCCCATGTGCCTTTGTACCCTTTTATCATTAATCCCTCTTGTTTCTGATTTCCAGCCCTTAAAGGCTTTAGGCATGGTGTATTTTTGCACTATAGATCCCCTTTTTGATTAAAGTATTTATTAGCTTAATGGCATACTGAATATTCTACTGGCAGACCACTAACACTAAATATTTTAAATCTTTTAACATCCAAAAATACCCCTGAAACCCCCCTTAACAATCTGTATTTAAACCTCTCTGATTTACAATTACACTGATTATTAGCTACCAATCACTACACAGCTACAACCAATCCTTAAGTCAAATTCACAGAAATAACTCAAGAAAAAAAATTGAATACAACCAACAGGTTCATTTCAATCAGAATCAAAACAGAGAGCAAACTAATTAATCGACGAAACTTCTCAAATCGATTATATATCTTATAACATATACTTAAACGAACAGAAGAAAAATCTGACCGAATAAAAGGTCTTGAGGAAGAAGAAGAACTAATGAACAAGACAAGATTACAAACAACACTTTAAACAAAGAATCGACAATCTGAAAAATAGAATGAACAAAACAGGATTACAACCAACACTTTAAACCAAGAACAATAATAAAAAAAATAGATCAAAAGAAAGAAATAATCTTGAAAGAAAAAATCTAAAAATTGAACGAACTCGGATTTGAACTATTAGAGGTTGAACGGACTATTTGTGGGTGTTGTTGCTCATTCATGGAGTTTCGCCACTACTCGTCGGGTTGACGACGGACATCAGCTGGAGGAGGACGAAGACGACGCCTCTGGACAGCTGGGCGACGGGACAATGGGGTTGGTTGTGAGGGACGAAGCGGGATGGTAACGACGGGACGACGTGGGGGCTGTTTGGAAAGTAGGGTTGTTTGGACGTTGGTGGTTTGGACATTGGTTGGTCGTTCATAGCTGGAGACGACGGAACTGGGCTGGTCGTTAGGGCGGCGGACAACCATGGATCTGAGGCTGGAGACGAGGGTGGTCGTGGGGACGATGGTGGTCGACGGAGCTGTTGGAAAAATGATGGTGATGGCTAGGGCTGGACGGTCGTTCATGGCTTCTTGGAGGTTTGAACGTTGGTTGGTCGACGTGGTGAGGAAGGACGACAGCCATGGCTGTTTTGGAGGTGAAGGCGACGGGATTGAGCTGGCGACGGGGGAGGGCAGCCATGGTTGTGTAGCTTGAGAGGAAGAAAAAGAAGAGGGGTGTGTGTGTGTGTGTGTGTTTAGGTTTAGGGTTTTAATTTTTAGTTAGTGTATAATGAAAAAATAAAAATGGGGTGTGTTTGGTCAGATGGGGAAAAATTGGGCTAGGGGGTTTTGGGTTGGGTAGAATTGGTTTGGGCTTGGGGTTAATTCAAGAATTGGCCCAATTCCGAATTTGTTCTTCTATTTTTTGTTCTCTTTTCTTTTACTTTCTAATTAATGAAACTAAAATGCTAAGATTAAATTATAAAACCCAAAATTATCTTAAAATACTAATTAACTCCTAATAGTAAGTATCAACTAAAAATTAAATAACAATTAAAACACAATCACACAATTTGGACTTTAAAGGCTAAAAATGCAAAAGATGCCTATTTTTTGCGATTTTCATTTTGTAAAACAAACTTGATTACTCTTAGTTGTAGAATTAAATCCTAAATGCAAAATGCGACATATTTTTGTATTTTTTTATTAATTTAATTTAACAAATAAACATACACAAACAAATGCAAACAATACATGGNNCACAAAGAGTTTTCGTGCAAAGATAAAGTGAGCAGATACGAGCGATTTTTGCCCGTTGGAATACTCCGTGTGAAGCATTTTTTTTGAAAAGATTTAACCGGACCTTTGCTTCGAAGGTTTCCTACATATCCTGGGCTAAACATGAATCAAGTCAATGTAGTTCGGGAAGTTTTGGTAGTTGGGACTACCGGGGAGCTGTGGTTCTGTTGTTACTGCTGCTGCATGCCGTTACCACTGCTTTACTGATCTCCTTATTACACCGTGCTAAAAAGAAAACAAGAAGCTAGGCTAGCCTACGGATCACAAGATCCTATCTATCTTTAACTTGTTTTTGTCGCCTTGCTTTCTTGTCGGCTCGTGTTTCCTCCGGTGCTTCTTTCTTCCGCAAACTTGGGGATGACACTGGTCTTTTGCTTTTCCGAATACCAGTTTTCATCATTTTGCTCAATCCGCTGGGGATACGGCTTTCTTTGTCAAGTCTGTTATGCTGGGGACAACCAAGGCTCGAAGGCCGCTTCTCTCAAGATTTGTCTTATCTTTCTTTTGACTCATGCGCTTGAAATTGCGCTGGGAGCTCTTGTTGTAACCTTCTGCTTTATGGTGGGTTACTGATTTCAAGACCTGAAAACGTAAAGACTGAAAAAATATTCCTCTTGTTAACAGGTGGGTGCCTATTTATCTAAAACATGAAAAGTATTCCTCTTATTATGCAGGTGGGCGCCTATTTTTCTAAGGACATGAAAAATATTCTGCTTATTATACAGGTGAGCGCCTATTATTTTAAAGACATGAAAAAATTATTCCACTTATTATACAGGTGGGCGCCTATTATTATAAAGACATGCAAAAATTATTCCACTTATTATACAAGTGGGCGCCTATTTATCCAAAACATGAAAATATTCCACTTATTATACAGGTGGGCGCCTATTATTCTAAGGACCTGAAAAATATTCCGCTTATTATACAGGTGGGCGCCTATTATTCTAAAGACATAAAAAATATTCCGCTTATTATACAGGTGGACGCCTATTATTCTAAAGACATGAAAAAATAATTATTCCGCTTATTATACAGGTGGGCGCCTATTATTCTAAGGACATGAAAAATATTCCGCTTATTATACAGGTGGGCGCCTATTATTCTAAGGACATGAAAAATATTCCGCTTATTATACAGGTGGGCGCCTATTTATCCGAAACATGAAAATATTCCACTTATTATACAGGTGGGCGCCTATTTATCTAAAACATGAAAATATTCCACTTATTATACAGGTGGGCGCCTATTTATCTAAAACATGAAAATATTCCACTTATTATACAGGTGGGCGCCTATTTATCTAAAGGACATGAAAAATATTTCGCTTATTATACAGGTGGGCGCCTATATCTAAAACATGAAAATATTTCACTTATTATACAGGTGGGCGCCTATTATTCTAAAGACATGAAGAATATTCCGCTTATTATACAGGTGGGCGCCTATTATTATAAAGACATGCAAAAATTATTCCACTTATTATATAGGTGGGCGCCTATTATTATAAAGACATACAAAAATTATTCCACTTATTATACAGGTGAGCGCCTATTATTCTAAGGACATGAAAAATATTCCGCTTATTATACAGGTGGGCGCCTATTATTCTAAAGACATGAAAAATATTCCGCTTATTATACAGGTGGGCGCCTATTATTCTAAAGACATGCAAAAATAATT
>MU738914.1:19495-57338 GCA_026770625.1 Nicotiana glauca | reverse complement strand
GAGGGGGGGGGGTTACGCTGGAAACCACTTTCCACATCATGAACCAGGAAACAACCTATAATGCCATCATAGGACGACCATGGATACACGCCATGCGAGCAGTCCCCTCAAGCTTTTACCAAGTGATCAATTTCCCCACCCCTTAGGGAGTGTTTAGCATTCGGGGCGAGCCACGCACATCACAAGAATGCTACCGAATCGCTCAAGACTGCTCACACACCAAACAATTGAAAGGTGTAAGTGCGGAGGCATATCAATCAGCTGTGTCGGGGACTAAGGTCAACCCAACAATGGAAGCCATAAAAATCTCGACCCGGTACAATTGGACAGCACCGACCACACGAAGAAACCCTACATCGGACACATCCTCTACGACCCATGTAAGTACCACAAATTCCTAACTAAACACGCGGATCTTTTTGCTTTTTCTCATTCAGATATGCCGGGAATACCAAGAGACATCGTCACCCACAAGCTGAACGTCGACCCACTATATCCACCCGTACGACAAGTTAGAAGGAAGTTCAACACCACAATCAACGAGGTTGTCAGCGAAGAGGTAGATAAGCTACTGTCCAACGGGTCCATAAGGGAATCAAAATATCCCCAATGGGTCACCAACGTCATGATGGTCAAGAAGAAAAATGGGAAATGGAGGATGTGCGTCGATTTCACCGACCTCAACAAAGCATGCCCAAAAGACTCATTCCCATTACCCCACATCGATCAGTTGATCGACGCCACAGCGAGACATGAGCTGCTAAGCTTCTTGGATGCCTACCCCGGCTACAACCAAATCACGATAGCCGAAGAGGACCAAGAGAAAACAACATTCATCACCCACCATGGGACATACTGCTACAAGGTGATGCCGTTCGGACTCAAAAATGCAGGGGCGACATATCAGAGACTGGTCACCAGAATGTTTAAGGAACAGCTTGGCAAGACCATGGAGGTCTACATCGACGATATGCTGGTAAAATCGGCAAACAAAGAAGACCACCTCGACCATCTGAAAGAAGCCTTTGAGATACTGCGGCGGTGTGGGATGAAATTGAATCCAGAAAAGTGCGCCTTCGGCGTAGCATCAAGGAAGTTCTTGGGGTTCTCGTATCACAACGAGGTATCGAAGTCAACCCAGACCAGATCAAGGCAATAGACGCCATACCTGAGACCTTGAACAGCAAAAAATAGGTACAAAAGCTGACATGGCGAATAGCCGCCCTATCCAGGTTCATCTCGCGATCCTTCGACAAGTGCCATAATTTTTTTAACGTATTGAGAAAAGATCACAGACTACAATGGAACGAGGAATGCGCCGAGGCTTTGAAAAAATTAAAAGAATACCTGTCTTCGCCACCACTGCTAGTCCCGGCGAACCCTTTCTAGTATACCTGGCGGTGTCCGAAGTCGCTGTTAGCGCAGTCTTGGTCCGCGAAAATAAAGGTACGCAGTCTCCTATTTACTATATTAGCAAAACCCTAGTGGACACTGAAACACGGTATCCACACCTCGAAAAACTCGCCCTAGCACTGGTCGTAGCTTCACGAAAGCTTAGACCTTACTTTCAGTGCCACCCCATAAGAGTTGTGACGACTTTCCCCCTGAGGAGTATCCTACATAAACCCGAACTGTCGGGAAGGCTCGCCAGATGGTCCATAGAGCTCAGTGAGCACGACATATCGTACCACCCAAGAAATGCCATCAAGTCACAGGTACTTGCAGATTTTGTCGTCGATTTTAGTACAGAGATTTTGTCGGAAACGGAACTAGAGGCCATTCGCGCCCCACCTGGTGCCGACCTCTGGACCCTCTATACTGGTGGCGCTTCCAACGCCTCGGGATCGGGACTAGAACTCGTACTCGAGGTCCCCACGGGCAAAATAATTTGCTAGTCCATACGATGCCCCGAGATGACTAACAATGAGGCCGAGTACGAGGCCATGGTTTCAGGTATGAAGTTAGCCATCAAATACGGGGCTCGATGACTCATCCTCCATTGCGATTCTCAACTCGTGGTAAACCAGGTCACCGGGACTTACCAGATCAATGAGCATAGGCTGCAGAAATATCAGTCAGAAATCCACAAGTTGATGCCCGAATTCGACGAATGCCGCCTGGAGCAAATCCCAAGGGTGCAGAACGTCGAAGCAGATGGCCTAGCCAAGTTGGCCGCAGCCACCAAGAACATCAAAAAGGGGAACATAGTCACCCTACTCCATTCAGCCATAGATCACACTGAGGTACTCTCTTTAAATCTAACTTGGGTTCTGGCGCAACCAGTTTATCTATTATCAGCAGGACGGGACACTCCCACTCGACAAAAAGGCAGCCAAAAAGCTTCGCGTACAGGTCGCTCGATACTGCCTAATTAATTACGACCTGTACAAAAGAATGTTTGGCGGACCCCTCGCTAAGTGCTTAGGGCCGCACCAGACAAGGCAAGTACTTGAAGAGGTATGCGAAGGTCACTTCGGCGCAGCGCACACACCGATAATCGCGCTCTTGTCCGTTGCATTATCCGCGCCGGGTACTACTGGCCCATGATGAAAAAGGAGGCAACAGAGTATGTTCGTAGATGTGAACAGTGCCAAAAGTACGCCCCTATGATACATCAACCGGGAGAGCCCCTACACTCGGTAACATTGCCTTGGCCCTTCATCAAATGGGGAATGGACATAATCGGTCCCCTGCCAGCAGGGCGAGGAAAAGTACGATTTCTGTTAGTTTTGACTGACTACTTCTCTAAGTGGGTAGAAGTAGGTGCGTATGCCCAAATACGCGAACAGGAAGTCATCGCCTTCATATGGAAAAATATCATATGCCGTTTCGGCATTCCTAAAGAAATTAGCTGCGATAACGGCCCACAATTGATCGGCAAGAAGATAATGGAGTTCTGTGACAAATGGCGTATCAAACGGATACTCTCCACGCCATATCATCCCGCTGCCAACGGCCAAGCTGAAGCATCCAACAAAACAATATTGAACATTCTGAAGAAGAAACTCGAAGAGGCTAAAGGGCTCTGGCTCGAATTACTACCGGAGGTACTCTGGGCGTACCGGACAACACCCAAATCCAGCACAGGAGAAACACCGTACTCACTGGTCTATGGAACTGATGCGGTTATACCAGTCGAAATTGGAGAATCGAGCCTAAGATACTCACACATCAGCGGACCAGACAACGACATGGGTAGGCTTCAAGACCTCGACGAAGCCGTAGAATGAAGAGATATGGCCCACATAAGAATGACGGCTCAAAAGCAACAGGTCAAAAGGTATTACAACAAAAAGGCCAAAATACGACCACTCAAAGTAGGAGATTACGTCCTCAAAGCCAAAACTTTGGCGTCAAAATACCCGAGCAAAGGGGAATTAGGCACCAATTGGAGCGGGCCATATAAAATCATAGCAGATGTCGGCAAAAGAGCATTCCAGTTGGAAACAATGGAAGGAAAAACACTCCAGAACAATTGGAACGCCGCCCACCTCAAATACTTCCACTTTTGAAGGGCATCTCCCGAGTCGTACTCTTTTTCCCTTATCCGAGTTTTGTCCCAATTGGGTTTTCTCAGGGAGGTTTTTAACGAGGCGGCGAAGGAGACACCCAGGGGCGCATGGAAACAGGTTTATCATACCGGCCATTCGACACATCTCTCCAGTCCGATATAATAAAAGGACTAGCCTAGTTGATTCTCCATTATGTAAGCGGCTAAGGCCACCTTCTCCATTATGAAAGCGACTAAGGCCACATTCTCCATTATGTAAGCGGCTAAGGCCACCTTCTCCATTATGTAAGCGGCTAAGGCCACCTTCTCCATTATGAAAGCGGCTAAGGACACCTTCTCCATTATGTAAGCGGCTAAGGCCACCTTCTCCATTATGAAAGCGGCTAAGGCCACCTTATCCATTATGTAAGCGGCTAAGGCCACCTTCTCCATTATGTAAGCGGCTAAGGCCACCTTCTCCATTATGTAAGCGGCTAAGGCCACCTTCTCCATTATGTAAGCGGCTAAGGCCACCTTCTCTATTATGTAAGCGACTAAGGCCACCTTCTCCATTATGTAAGCAGCCACAGCCATCGCTAATAATTATCGACCCCGCTCGACGACGACGGATAAACACTTCAACAACAGTTGAAGTTACGTCTTTTGGGCCAAAGGCCATCACCAATAATTGTCGACCCCGCTCGACGACGATGGATAAACACTTCAACGACAGTTGAAGTTACATCCTTTGGGCCAAAGGCCATCGCCAATAATTGTCGACCTCGCTCGACGATGACGGATAAATACTTCAATGACAGTTGAAGTTACATCCTTTGGGCCAAAGGCCATCGCCAATAATTGTCGACCCCGCTCGATGACGACGGATAAACACTTCAACGACAGTTGAAGTTACACCCTTTGGGCCAAAGGCCATCACCAATAATTTATGTCACCGCTCGATGATGACGGATAAACACTTCAACGACAGTTGAAGTTACACCCTTTGGGCCAAAGGCCTACACCAATATTTGTCGACCTCGCTCGATGACGACGGGTAAACACTTCAACAACAGTTGAAGTTACACCCTTTGGGCCAAAGGCCATCGTCAATAATTGTCGACCCCGCTCGATGACGACGGAAAAACACTTCAATGGCAGTTGAAGTTACATCCTTTGGGCCAAAGGCCATCGCCAATAATTGTCGACCCCGCTCGACGACGACGGATAAACACTTCAACGATAGTTGAAGTTACACCATTTGGGACAAAGGCCATTGCCAATAATTTATGGCACCGCTCGACTACGACGGATAAACACTTCAACTACAGTTGAAGTCACACCCTTTGGGCCCAAGGCCATCACTAATAATTGTCGACCCCGCTCGATGACGACGGAAAAATGCTTCAACGACAGTTGAAGTTACATCCTTTGGGCCAAAGGCCATCGCCAATAATTGTCGACCTCGCTCGACGATGACGGATAAAAACTTCAACGACAGTTGAAGCTACATCCTATGGGCCAAAAGCTATCACTAACGATCGTCGATCCTGCCCGACAGTGACAAACAATGTATAAGCAAAGAACAATACGGAAGGATAAGCAACCCAAGTATAACTCTTTTACTATAACAAAAATATATACACTTAGTCCCACGGTGGACTCCTGTTAGATTCAAAAGAGAAAAAAAATGAAAAAATACAAAATCTATACAAGTCCTAAGGGGCCTCGCCAGGTTTGTCCTCGCCATCCGCTCGCCCCTTTCCTTGGTTATCACGGTAAGCCTTGTTAAACCACGAGCCGGACTCAAGCCGGTTGACGTCCTCAGAAGTATAACCTTCTCAGTCAGGAGAGTCGGAGCTGTACCCATAGGCCACACGGACGGCACGAGCCTCACGCAAATGCTCTTGGACCTCCTCCTCAGAGGCACGTTCTACAACAAGAAGTTTTTTATACACGTCCAACTTAGCTTCCACGTATATCCACATCTCTTGCGCATCTTGGGCCTAGTTCCCAAACCGTGGCGGGCAAGCACGCTTGAGGGCGAGCTCGGCTATTAAAGCTGCCACCCTATCATGGAGATCAGCTACCTCCGCCGCCACTCCGCGGCTAAGCTCCAACTCTTCCTCCCTCAGCTTGAGGAGCGATTCCAGCTCGCAGTTGTGAGCCACCGCCCTCATCAACTCTTCATCCGCCTTCATCTGCCCTGCGGTGTAATTGTGCCTTCCTCTGTTCGAGGCCCTCCCAAAAAACCTGGAATTGTGGATCCTACTGGAAAAGATCCGCCACCGCTTGATGCTTGGAGCGACACCGTTTATATTTCTTCACCATCTTATAAAAAACGATTGCTTTCTTCTTCTCACGGTGCCATCTCTCTACTTCCAGAACCAGGGTCTAAAAAAAAGAAGAGAAGAATGCATATATATACACGCGAGTTAGTACGCATCAGCATCAACTACATAACATGCGGAAGAACGGAGAAGTTTCCTGCAACGCCATACCTGCGACCCTCTGAGATAGTTCCGCGTCGCTGACAACACTCAGCATCTCACGCTCAGGGGCCGCACAAAGTAGAGCCATCCCCAATGCGGCCCGCTCGCTGTGCTGCAGCAAGTTGTAAGCCTCTGGAATTACAATGTGACGGCCAGATCCGTCTGCTGTCATCTCCACATGTGCAGGGCCTTCCGCCATCTCACCCATGTTCCCATGGGAGACCTCAGCAGCTGTCCCCCTAGTTTCACCACCAACAAGGGATGATGAAATGCCCTCGGCAACGTGAGTCGTGCTGGTACCAACACTAGCACGTATCTGGGTGGTCGGCCTCCCCGAACGGATGGCATCGGCCATAAGGACGTGCCTAGTTGGCTGGCGAGGCACGTCCCTCTCTTCGCCTCCCATCGCCACCACCTTGCCCGTTATGAGCCTCCTTCTTTTCCTCTCCTCGGGCTCCTCTCCCTCAGAAGGCTCGTCCGTAGGGTGCGGAGACGATGTCGATGGCCTCTCCTCACTTGCGGCTATTTACGCAGGAGCTACCTCTTGCAAAGAGGCTACGGTCACCCCTTCCCTAACAGATGCGTAAAGTATCTCCTGTGCAGCTTAACCGGCATCTGGTTGGGAGGAGGTGGGCGCTGTCCTGGGAGCACTTCGACCTGTCAACAACAGTGATTTAGCTAACAAATCTTACGAAAATGATTAACTAAAGTCGAGGAAATACCTGAAGGGCTCGCAGGGCCGTAACGTTCAATGAACTCCGCCCACTTACGGGTCTCCTCCGCTAGATGCAGCAGATCGGATACCCACTTGCCTAATATCGGTTATGAACCGAAGAGTGTGAGCTATCGCTGCAAAATCACGGAAAAATTATAAGGATGATATAATCAGAACCGCTAAAGTCAAAAACAATAAACAATTTGACAGGTACGAATACTTATGTCTCGAATTCCACCTCTTAGGGAATCCGACGGGATTGGACACCAGGTGTTCCATCCTAATGAAGAAATATCTGTACCAATAGCCTCGGTTGGGCTGGTCGTCGATTTCCACGATCAGCCCCTTTGAACCACGATTTTTTAAATGCAGCATGGTACCCCTCAGGTAGCTAGCACCGAATAGCTGCAAAAGGTGATGGACGGAGACCTCCAACCCAGCTAACTCTGCGTATATAGATACTACCCTAAACACCTTTAGGGTATACAGAGTAAGTTGGGTAGGACATATATTATAGAAACAACAGAGTTCTTCCACCAATGAAAGAAGGGGGAGGCCATAGCCGATCAAAAAGGGGTATTCGTAGAATGTATAGTACCCCGACCTATGGGTGTTCGCGTAGTCCTCCCCCGCCAGAACCATCTCTACATGAGCGGGTATATCATATGACGTATGAAGAAGGTCCAAATCGGCTTGTTTTAACTCAGACTTCTCCCAAGGCTGTTCGGGAGAATCTCTTTGAAAATCCCTCCTAGCAAGGAGTTGTTTTGGGAGTACATTCTTTACGGTGAGAGGGGTGAGATCCTTTCCTTTCTCCCCTTTATTACCACCGGATGGAGGCGGTATGTCGGTTGATTTATTACTGCGATCTCCTGAAGTGTTACCTCGTTTAGATTTCGTCATGATTTTCGAGTGAGGAACGATGTATTACACAACCATGAATGTATTTTCACAAAAGCTATGGGTTCTCGTGAAGAGGAAGCGCTCTCTTGAAATAGTCGAAAAACGTTTTACAAATGATCGAAAGTTAGGTTAAAATTGAACCCATTCCCTATTTATAGGGTCGGGTAGCGTTGAAATTGAAGAGGCAAAACCCTAACAGGCGCGAGAAACCAAGCAGCAGAACACCTTTTGTATTTCCTCGAGACCACGCATAATGATGACGCCTGCATACGGTGACATCATTTCAGAAAAGGATTTGCGTGCCAATATATCAACAGATTCAAATGTTCGCCCCTTTATGTTGTCATCTCCGAACATGGCCAAAATTTTCCCAGCACGTGGTTCGCAGATCCGTCCATCGGTGACGCACTTCGTTACGTCACCAACGAACGGATGGACTAACTATATAGGGTCAAGTTCTACCCCTTGCTGTAGCAACGACCCATGACTAAACAATGGTCGTAGTAAGGGTACGCCCCCAGAATGTCGGAGCGAAAGCGTGTTCATAAGTCTCGCCGTCCCCTCGAGGACGCGCGACCTATCTTTATATTTCTTTTATTATTTTGAGGAAGTCCTCCTGTTATATAAAGGAGGATCCCAATGTTGTAAAGGATCAGATTTTTATCTAATACAAGCTCTCTCTCTCTCTATCTCTTTTTCTCTCTACCTTTTTACTCTCTAGAACACTCAATACATCCAAAACGATAAAAGATATTATACACATTTCTAGGTCTTATTATTTTCGATTACGATTTACCTTTGATCTACTTTTTGATTGTATTTGCTTGCAAAATATTCGTTAACTTTTGAGTCAAACAGTGGTAACCTGAAAAAAATGATTACAGACTCAAGGAACCAACACTGACTTGAATGATAACAACATCAACGAAAGAGAAATAAGGAAAAAAAATAGTAGAAAGAGGGAGGTTCTAGAGCTAACAAAATCTATGATAATGATAAAAGACAAGACTCATTTTCCATAAAACCTACATACTAGTCTCCTCCTCATTCATATATAGACTCCTCCTTATGTTCCTTTCTCTGCTGTTGCCTCATATCTAACGACAACCTTGTCCTTTGTAAGGACCACAAGTTATAGGTATTTTGGTGGATGTACTATCATGTTGTTGCACCTCTGCCCTGTCTGTCCTTTAGTGTAATTCGGTACATTACCATTCCCTTGAAGTCGAACCTTTTCCCCAAGGTTATCTTAGGAAACTTGCATTAGATAGTTAAAGTGTCTTCCCAGGTAGCCTTAATGGACGACAGTCCCAACCAACTGGTTAAACATTAATCAACCTGATGGCCGCCTTTGGAGATTAGACGATACTGCAGAACACACTTGGGATACATAATCTTGGAAGAGGAGTGATGTAACAAGTCAATTAGGGTGACTTATTGTGAAGGCTGACCAATGCATTTGCATAGAATAGACACATGATAGACATTGTGTATCCTTGATGAAGCATAAAGGTCCAATTTATAAGATCCTTCTCCAATTCACTGGATGATTTGAAATGGACCAAAGTAGCGTCTGCTTAGCTTGTTGTAGCGTTGAAGTCGGATGGAGAGTTGACGATATGGACGTAGCCTTACACCTAGTCACCTACTGCAAATAAAATTCCATACCTACCTTTGTCACCTAGGAGCTCCATTCTATCTTGGGCTACTACGAGATTATCTCTGAGGATTGCTAATATCTCATCGCATTGGCAAAAAAATTCCACCACAACTAGATCACTAAAGGAATCAGCCACAAATCGGATAATAAAGGGTGGAGGTCTACCATATACGACCTAGAAAGGAGTCAATTTGGAGCTGTTTTGAAAGGAAGTGTGGTACCAAAATTCGGCCCAAGGAAGTAGTTTAGACCAAACAGCAGGGGTATCGACAAGGAAGCAGGGAAGATACATTTCTAAACACTTGTCAAGAGTTTCAGTTTTGCCCTCGGTTTGAGGGTGATATGCCAAAATTTTGGCCAATTGAGTACCATGGATTCTGTTGATTTCTTTCCAATAAATCAGATAAGAAAATGGGGTCCCTGTCAGTGATGATCTTGGAAGGAAACCCATGAAGTCTGATATATTCTTGGATAAAGAATTTAGCTACCTTCTACAAAGAAGTTAGGAGGCAGAGCAACAAAGTGGTCATACTTAGTGAGTCTATCCATAATTACTAGAATCACATTACAACCATTAGACGAGGGTAAGCAGTGATAAAGTCTATTGAGATTTCCTCGAAGATTGACTCTGGTAGGGGAAGAGACTAAAGCAACCATGTTGGCTTCAAAGAAAAATCCTTCTAGCAACCTTGTTGGCAGGCTTGAAGCATGAAATTCATGAAGCAACATGTGGCGAATATCCTATTCTAGTGGAATTACCAACCTATTGCGATAAAATAAGAGTCTCTGGTGGAAGAAGAAAAAGGGAAGAGAACCGTGGTCATTCTCAAGTTGACACAGAAGCTCCAATAATGTAGGATCAGACTCATTTAAAGTTTGCAACCTATCTAGCAATGCAAATTCAGTGAAAGCAATGGAGAATAATTTGGAAGTAGGAATGCATCAACAATAGAATTAAGTTTTTCTACTCCAATTATTATATCAAAGTCATAACCAGTGAGTTGCAAAGCCATTATTGTTGTTCCGAGGTCTGGATTACTTGATTGGTGTGGGAATTAATAGGTTGCTGGTCCGTCGCGATTAATAATTTGCGACCCAAAAATATTGACACCATTTTTGTATTGTGTGAGTGATTGTGAATTTTGATGATATGTGGATGCAACTTGCATGCGAGGAGAGAGTTTCTGGCTAAAGAATACATTTGGGTGAAGATCTAGAGACAACACCGCTCCTATTCCAGTATTGGAAGCATTAGTTTCCACCACAAAAACCTTTTAAAAGTTTGGCAAACATAACACTAGGACAATGCTCAAAGCAATTTTTTACTCAGAGAAAAGCAGTATTCTCGACCTCAGTCCACCGGAAAGCATATATTTTTAGAATATCCGTTAGTGGAGATGCTAATTGAGCATAGCCTTTGACAAAGCGACGATAATAACCGGTAATAACTAGAAATCCTCGTACCTACTTGATAGAGGAAGGAACATGCCACTCATTGATGACTTCGATTTTTGAGGGATCAACCCGATGGACTTTCGCCGAGATGATGTGCTGGAGGTTTGTACAAACTTGCACTTGGGGCGTTTGACAACTAAAGTGTGTTTGCTGAGCAAGTTAAACGAGGTGTCAAAGATGAGCAGACCATGAATTGATGTATATCAAAATATCGTCAAAGAAGACGAGTACGAATGGACGAAGAAATGGCTTAAAAATAAAATTTATATCATCCTGAGAGGTAGATGATGTGTTGTATAGACCAAAAGGCATAATAATGAATTCATAGTATCCCTCGTATGTGTGAAAGGCTATTTTCTCAATATCATGCAGGAGAACTGTGATTTGATGATACCCGGCTAGTAAGTCCAATTTAGGAAAGAAATAAGCATCGTGTAAATCATCAAATTGTTCATAAATAGTAGAAATTGGAAATCGATCCTTTCTGGAGACGGAGTTCAATTCTCGGTAATCAATAAATAAGCCAAGTACCATCCTTCTTACGAACAAGCAAAATAGGAGATGAGTACGAACTTGAACTTGGCCGTATGATACCTAATTGTAACCTTTTAGCAATGAGACATTCTATTCATGTTTTCTAGAAATGAGGGTTACGATAATTAACGGGTGTTGAACGTTGTAAGAGAGGTATTTAGTGCTCTTGTGGTCTAAAGGGAGGTAGGGATGCATATTGAGCAAATATATCAGAATAAACATCAAGAAGGTCATTGAGGTTAGGTGGTAGGTCAGTGGTGGAATAAGATGTATGCAACACTACGTTTAATTGGAAGAAACAAGAAACAAAGTTTGTGGATTGGAGTCGGCTAAGTGCCTGCAATTGGACTTGTTCCACAACTGGCCAGCATTGCAGGTCCAACTTATTAACCTTGGGCTTAGAACTCAAAGACTCGAGTGTCATAGTTAATAACAGTGCTGCCCAAAGTTGGCGACCAATATACACCTAAAAAAATATCAGCACCAGCAAACTCAACGAAGAAGAAGTCCTCTATAAGAGTGTAGTCTTGAATTGTTAAAAATAAGGCCTTGATGACGCCCAAACATTTCAAGTGTCTTCGATTTCCAACTATAATTGAAGATTCGAATGAATATTTAATTGGAAGATTAAAAAATTTGGCTATTATAGGTGTATGAAGTTTTGAGTACTACCCCCATCCAAAAGGACCTGCATTGCGTTGCCATTCACAGAACTGGTAAAATACAATATGGTCGGAATTTTGCCCCCGGATTAATCCATGTAGCTGATAGATGATATATGTTCGTCCTCAACCGGTGGTGATTCTTCTATTGAGTCAGCAAAATGATTATTAGGTGGGTCTAATATAGGGTCAGAATGTTGACAGATCAGAAGAAACAATTGCGGTGGTTTGGTACAACGGTGACCGTTGACTCATTTTCCATCACAATTGAAGCAAGGATTGAGGTCACATTTGTGTTGGAGCTTCACTAGGGATAATTTCTTGTACGGTACACAACCTAGCCCTGGGATCGAGTTTATCGACATTGTGGTTGGTGGTGGTGCAAATGTATTAGTCAAAGGTGTAGTTGGTTTGGGGGAAAAAGGGTGGAGTTTGGTGAAAGAGTTGAACTGAGCCTGGGAAAAGATGTGATGTAAGAGTTGGCATTTGGCCGGATGGAAGGACTTGGATTGAGAGAGGCATTTTGGCTTGAAAAAGCGAGGTTGATAGCTTCATTTAAATATTTGGGTTCGAAGGAAAGGACCCAACTCTTAATATCAGGTCGGAGCCCAGAGGTGAAATGTTTTGGAGCAGCATATGTGTGGCGACATTAGTGGATTGATTAGCCAAATTCTCATACTGCTCAAATATTCTTTCACCATTGATGGCATCTGTAGTTTTTAAAAAACTTTCGGTGCCTCCAGCGATTTAGGGCTAAAACAAACAAGCAAGGCTTTGGTGAATTGATCCCTTCTATAAATTTGATGATTCTTGTGCGTCAAACGATACAATTCACGAGCTTCCCCTTCCAAATAAAATGGACAAACACTCAGGTATTGTTCCTCAAAGATGTTAAAATCAAAGTACTGATTTGCCTGAATACCCGAGTCTTCGCATTTGAAAACATCAAACTTGGGTATGCCAATCGTGTTCGATTTGGTATGGTATGGCGAAAAGGGTCGAATGTGTTTTGTTAAAATTATGGTGGTCCGTGGTTGGGTTTAAATAATGGAGCAAATTAGGGGTAAGACGATGGCTGATAATAAGGTTGTGTTGTAGATAATGGTTAGTGGCCATAGTGATTTTGTGGACTAAAGAAGGAATATTGGTTGCATAAGGGTTGTTGATTAGAATGGGGATGATGGTCGTATATGGTTTGTTAGCTATTTTATGGTTGGTGGTTAGATTGGTTCGGGTGACTATATTGGGTTTGGTGGTTGTATTGATGTTGTTGGTCATTGTGGGGCTGGTGGATGTATTGAGGATTTTGGAGATATGCAGGCATATGTTTATACTAGTGGGTTTGATATTGATGCTGTACAGTATATTGTAGTTGAAGTGGAGTGGTAAGGGCAATAGAGGCAGGAGGTGGTGTTATGGTGGAAGATGAGGCAGAGATAGTTAAAGAACTAGGGTGCTTTATGGTGGTTGGGCAACTTCATGTTGTTGTTGGTTTTTGAGTGTTAAAATTTGTAGCACCATCGGTGACGCACTTTGTTACGTCACCAACGAACGGAGGGACTAACTGTATATGATCAAATTCTACCCCTTGCTGTAGCAACGACCCATGACTAAACAATGGTCGTAGTAAGGGTACACCCCCAGAATGTCGGAGCGAAAGCGTGTTCATAAGTCTCGTCGTCCCCTCGAGGACGCGCGGCCTATCTTTATATTTCTTTTATTATTTCGAGGAGGTCCTCCTGTTATATAAAGGAGGATCCCAATGTTGTAAAGGATCAAATTTTTTTATAATACAAGCTCTCTCTCTCTCTCTATATATCTCTTTTTCTCTCTAACTTTTTACTCTATAGAACACTCAATACATCCAAAACGATAAAAGATATTATACACATTTCTAGGTCTTATTATTTTCGATTACGATTTACCTTTGATCTACTTTTTGATTGTATTTGCTTGCAAAGTATTTGTTAACTTTTGAGTCAAACAATAGTAACCTGAAAAAAATGATTACAGACTCAAGGAACCAACACTGACTTGAATGATAACAACATCAACGAAAGAGAAATAAGGAAAAAAAATAGTAGAAAGATGGAGGTTCTAGAGCTAACCAAATCTATGATAATGATAAAAGACAAGAGTAATTTTCCATAAAACCTACATACTAGTCTCCTCCTCATTCATATAGTAGACTCCTCCTTATGTCCCTTTCTCTGCTGTTGCCTTATCTCTAACGACAGCTTTGTCCTTTGTAGGGACCACAAGTTATAGGTATTTTGGTGGATGTACTATCATGTTGTTGCACCTCTGCCCTGTCTGTCCTTAAGTGTAATTCGGTACATTACCATTCCCTTGAAGTCGAACCTTGTCCCCAAGGTCATCTTAGGAAACTTGCATTAGATAGTTAAAATGTCTTCCCAAGTAGCCTCATTGGTCGACAGTCCCAACCAACTGGTTAAACATTAATTAACCTGATGGCCGCCTTTGGAGATTAGACGATGCTACAGAACACTCTTGGGATACATAATCTTGGAAGAGGAGTGATGTAACAAGTCAATTAGGGTGACTTATTGTGAAGGCTGACCAATGCATTTGCATAGAACAGACACATGATAGACATTGTGTATCCTTAATGAAACATAAAGGTCCAATTTATAAGATCCTTCTCCAATTCGCTGGATGATTTGAAATGGACCAAAGTAGCGTCTGCTTAGCTTGTTGTAGCGTTGAAGTCGGATGGAGAGTTGACGATATGGACGCAGCCTTACACCTAGTCACCTACTGCAAATGAAATTCCATGCCTACCTTTGTCACCTAGGAGCTCCGTTCTATCTTGGGCTACTACGAGATTGTCTCTGAGGATTGCTAATATCTCATCGCATTGGCAAAAAAATTCCACCACAACTGGATTACTAAAGGAATCAGCCACAAATCGGATAATAAAGGGTGGAGGTCTACCATATACGACCTCGAAAGGAGTCAATTTGGAGTTGTTTTGAAAGGAAGTGTTGTACCAAAATTCGGCCTAAGGAAGTAGTTTAGACCAAACAGCAGGGGTATCGACAAGGAAGCAGGGAAGATATATTTTTAAACACTTGTCTAGAGTTTCAGTTTGGCCCTCGGTTTGAGGGTGATATGCCAAACTTTTGGCCGATTGAGTACCATGGATTCTGTTGATTTCTTTCCAATAAATCAGATAAGAAAATGGGGTCCCTGTCAGTGATGATCTTGGAAGGAAACCCATGAAGTCTGATATATTCTTGGATGAAGAATTTAGCAACCTTCTACAAAGAAGTTAGGAGGCAGAGCAACAAAGTGGTCACACTTAGCGAGTCTATCCACAATTACTAGAATCACATTACAACCATTAGACGAGGGTAAGCAGTGATAAAGTCTATTGAGATTTCCTCGAAGATTGACTCTGGTAGGGGAAGAGACTGAAGCAACCATGTTGGCTTCAAAGAAGAATCCTTTTAGCAACATTGTTGGCAGGCTTGAAGCATGAAATTCATGAAGCAACATGTGGCGAATATCCTATTCTAGTGGAATTACCAACCTATTGCGATAAAATAAGAGTCTCTGGTGGAAGAAGAAAAAGGGAAGAGAACCATGGTCATTTTCAAGTTGACACAGAAGCTCCAATAATGTAGGATCAGACTCATTTAAAGTTTGCAACCTATCTAGCAATGCAAATTCAGTGAAAGCAATGGAGAAAAATTTGGAAGTAGGAATGCATCAATAATGGAATTAAGTTTTTCTAGTCCAATAATGATATCAAAGTCATAACCAGTGAGTTACAAAGCCATCGTTGTTGTTCCGAGGTCTGGATTACTTGATTGGTGTGGGACTTAATAGGTTTCTGGTCCATCACGATTAACAATTTGTGACCCAAAAATATTGAACCCATTTTTGTACTATGTGAGTGATTGTGAATATTGATGATATGTGGATGCAACTTGCATGCGAGGAGAGAGTTTCTGGCTAAAGAATACAACACCGCTCCTATGCCAGTATTGGAAGCATTAGTTTCCACCACAAAAACCTTTTAAAAGTTCGGCAAACATAACACTAGGACAATGCTCAAAGCAATTTTTTACTTAGAGAAAAGCAGTATTCTCGACCTCAGTCCATCGAAAAGCATATATTTTAGAATATCTGTCAGTGGAGATGCTAATTGAGCAATGCCTTTGACAAAGCGATGATAATAACCGGTAATAACTAGAAATCCTCATACCTCCTTGATAGAGGAAGGAACATGCCACTCATTGATGACTTCGATTTTCGCGGGATCAACCCGATGGCCTTTCGCCGAGATGATGTGGTGGAGGTTTGTACGAACTTGCACTTGGAGCGTTTGACAACTAAAGTGTGTTTGCTGAGCAAGTTAAACACCAATTCGAGGTGTCAAAGATGAGAAGACCATGAATTGATGTTTATCAAAATATCGTCAAAGAAGACGAGTACGAATGGACAAAGAAATGGCTTAAAAATGGAATTTATAGCATCCTGAGAGGTAGATGATGTGTTGTATAGACCAAAAGTCATAACAATGAATTCATAGTATCCCTCGTATGTGTGAAAGGCTATTTTCTCAATATCATGCAGGAGAACTGTGATTTGATAATACCCAGTTAGTAAGTCCAATTTAGGAAAGAAATAAGCATCGTGTAAATCATCAAATTGTTCATAAATAGTAGAAATTAGAAATCGATCCTTTCTGGAGACGGAGTTCAATTCTCGGTAATCAACATAAATAAGCCAAGTACCATCCTTCTTACGAACAAGCAAAATAGGAGACGAGTACGAACTTGAACTTGGCCGTATGATACCTAATTGTAACCTTTCAGTAGTGAGACGTTCTATTTATGTTTTCTAGAAATGAGGGTTACGATAATTAACGGATGTTGAACGTTGTAAGAGAGGTATTTAGTGCTCTTGTGGTCTAGAGGGAGGTAGGGAAGCATATTGAGCAAATATATCAGAATAAACATCAAGAAGGTTATTGAGGTTAGGTGGTAGGTCAGTGGTAGAATAAGATGTATGCAACACTATGTTTAATTGGAAGAAACAAGAAACAAAGTTTGTGGATTGGAGTCAGCTAAGTGCCTGCAATTGGACTTGTTCCACAACTGGCCAGCATTGCTGGTCCAACTTATTAACCTTGGGCTTAGAACTCAAAGACTCGAGTGTCACAGTTAATAACAGTGCTGCCCAAAGTTGGCGACCAAAATACACCTAAAAAAATATCAGCACCTGCAAACTCAACGAAGAAGAAGTCCTCTATAAGAGTGTAGTCTTGAATTGTTAAAAATAAGGCCTTGATGACGCCCAAACATTTCAAGCGTCTTCAATTTCCAACTATAATTGAAGATATGAATGAATATTCAATCGGAAGATTAAAAAATTTGGCTATTATATGTGTATGAAGTTATGAGTACTACCCCCAATCCAAAAGGACCTGCACTGCGTTGCCATTCACAGAGCTGGTAAAACGCAATGTGGTCGGAATTTTGCCCCCGGATAAATCCATGTAGCTGATAGATGATATACGTTCGTCCTCAATCGGTGATGGTTCTTCTATTGAGTCAGCAAAATGATTATTAGGTGGGTCTAATATAGGGTCAGAATGTTGATAGATCAGAAGAAACAATTGCGGTGGTTTGGTACAACGGTGACCTTTGACTCATTTTCCATCACAATTGAAGCAAGGATTGAGGTCACATTTGTGTTGGAGCTTCACTAGGGATAATTTCTTGTACGGTACAAAACCTAGCCCTGGGACTGAGTTTATCGACATTGTGGTTGGTGGTGGTGCAAATTTGTTAGTCAGAGGTGTAGTTGGTTTAGGGGAAAAAGGGTGGAGTTTGGTGAAAGAGTTGAACTGAGCCTGGGAAAAGATGTGATGTAAGAGTTGGTATTTGGCCGGATGGAAGGACTTGGATTGGGAAAGGCATTTTGGCTTGAAAAAGCGAGGTTGATAGCTTCATTTAAATATTTGGGTCCGAAGGAAAGGACCCAACTCTTAATATCAGGTCGGAGCCCAGAGGTGAAATGTTTTGGAGCAACATATGTGTGGCGACATTAGTGGATTGATTAGCCAAATTCTCATGCTGCTCAAATATTCTTTCACCATTAATGGCATCTGTAGTTTTTCCAATAAACTTCCGGCGCCTCCAGCGATTTAGGGCTAAAACAAACAAGCAAGGCTTTGGTGAATTGATCCCTTCTATAAATTTGATGATTCTTGTGCATCAAACGATACAATTCACGAGCTTCCCCTTCCAAATAAAATGGACAAACACTCAGGTATTGTTCCTCAAAGATGTTAAAATCAAAGTACTGATTTGCCTGAATACCCGAGTCATTGCAAGTGAAAACATCAAACTTGGGTATGCCAATCGTGTTCGATTTGGTATGGTATGGCGAAAAGGGTCGGATGTGTTTTGTTAAAATTGTGGTGGTCCGTGGTTGGGTTTAAATAGTGGAGCAAATTAGGGGTAAGTCGATGGTTGATAAAAGGTTGTGTTGTAGATAATGGTTAGTGGACATAGTGATTTTGTGGACTGAAGAAGGAATGTTGGTTGTATAAGGGTTGTTGATTAGAATGGGGATGATGGTCGTATATGGTTTGTTTGCTATTTTATGGTTGGTGGTTATATTGGTTTGGGTCACTATATTGGGTTTGGTGGTTGTATTGATGTTTTTGGTCATAGTGGGGCTGGTGGATGTATTGAGGATTTTGGAGATATGCAGGCATGTGTTTCTACTAGTGGGTTTGATATTGATGTTAGTATATTGTGGTAGAAGTGGCATGGTAAGGGAAATAGAGGCAGGAGGTGGTGTTATGGTGGAAGATGAGGCAGAGATAGTTAAAGAACTAGGGTGCTTTATGATGGTTAGGCATCTTCATGTTGTTGTTGGTTTTCGAGTGTTAAAATTTGTAGACGACTCTGAATATTAGACACTGTCGTCAGTGTAGCATCGAAGTTGTGGGAATCTAAAACCAGATGGTCCTTAATCTGAGATACTTAGATGTCCAACGATACTCCTACTACTACCGCTGCTGCTACTGTTCCTCGTGAAGATGTTGGTCCTTCCAATGGAAGAAGCAAGAAATGGGTTTTGATTGAAGTCCTCGAAGGTACCAATTTACTGAAGAAACCCAATCGAGCTGAATCCCACACCTCCACCACTTTAATGAATGATGCTATTCATTCTGCTCTTAAGGTACACTAGTCTTCTCTTATCTCTTTCACTTCTCTTTTCTTTAAGTTTGTAGTTCATCCAGCTTGAGTTTTTGCAGTTCAATTTAAAAGGTACAGAGCTGATGAGGAGGATAGCTTGGATTTAGTAGAAGATCGGTTTTGTTGAACACATAGGCTGACAACTGGAAAGAACAATTTGGAATCCTTCAAATTGATAAAGAGGTCTTGGCTGGTGAGAAGGAAGCCCTCGAACAGCAGCTTAAAATCACCATGTTGATTTACCGGTAAACCCAATCGAGCTGAATCCCACACCTCCATCACTCTAATGAATGATGCTATTCATTTTACTCTTAAGGTATTATTCTTCTCTCATCTCTTTCACTTCTCTTTTATTTAATTTATTTAACTCTTCTACTTTGCCTTTTTGCAAATTAATTTAATAAGTACAAAGCTGATAGGGAGGATAGCTTGGAATGAGCAATAGGTCGTTGAGTTGAACACAGAGACTGATACTAGGAGGATTGTCAACTTGTCTATCGGGACATGCGGAAATAAAATGCAGCGTCCTAGGCAAAAGGTATGTCAGTACAAATAAAGTACCGAATATGTAAGGCATGAAAAACAGTATATAAAAGACATGCAAACATGAAGTAAAGGACTCAACATGTAAGTCTGAATAACTCTGTGAATCACGAAACATTTATAATGTCATGCATATGCGTATAAATGTCATATCATGCATATATTTATACGTATATAACATCATCAAGCCTTTGAGGGCATCCCGTCATATCATCTCGACCTCTGTGGGTGGAATCATCAACGTATACCAGCTGATCAGGTGGTGGTGCGTATATAATGCCATAACCTTTCCCATAACCCATACATATATAATATATGCGTATATAATGTCATCCGGTAATGGGTAAATGTACATGTATAAATGAATGTGATGCATAAGAAGTAAGTCACTAAGATCTTTTGGGATGTCATAAGATCAATATGCCTTCGGTTAATCTCATGAAATAAACTGTATCAACGTACGTATTTTCTGAGACCCATGAACAGACGATATAATAATAGGACACATGGGAAATCAAGAATATAGGCACCCCTAGTACTTCTATGATTAGGGTCATTTATGAAACTTGTGCATTTGCTCGTTTCGTTTGTATCATATAGATCATGCCAAAATGAAAGAAGGGATAGAATTAACATACCTTATCACAGTCTGTCCAATAACCTTGTTGAAATCATCTCAATCTACAACAACGATAATAATACTATCACTAATCGATGAATTATGCAACTATCGTACAACAAATGACAAGCTTATTTTATATTAAAATGGATAGCATCTCCTCTGTTTTCCTTTATTTTCCCAAGTCCGTAAAACAACAATAACACATAAACCCTTCAACTATATACCTTCAGCACCAAAACACACCCAATAGCCCAACAACACCAATCAATCTACAGAACAACAAGTGCATAAACATCACACACAAAGCTACTATTTAACACGACGAGCGGCAAACTTGGATTGGAATCAAACCCAACTCTTTTTCCCATATCCCCTGTACTTACAACACCATCAACAAGTTCATTATATAAACATATATATATTGACATGAAATTCCAATCTTATATCCATTATAAAAGTAACATCAAACAACCCAACAAGATATAAAAACAACATGGACAACTTCTAGGTATTGTGTGGTTACTTCTTCTCTTATTTAACTCATACTCAACATATTTACAAGAATAAAAACAATAGGAACATTATAACCAAGCTATTCCCAATGATTTCCATCCGCATGAAGTCATATAAATATCTCCAAAATAGTGCAATAAGAGACAACAACTTCTTATACAACTTCAAGTTCTATCTTGTAATTCTTCATCCAAATAATTTAACCAACAAATAGATAAACTTAAACCCAAGAAATAAGGTGTTATAAATACCTTAAATAATCAGAAAAATTTGATCCAAAGCTTCCTTTAGCTTACAAGTGTCACGCCCCAACCTGAAGAGGCATGGCCGGTACCTGGTGCCATACTCGGGCCGAGCGTACTCTCTGTAACTGTGAACTCTGGAGGGGTAACCCTCAACTTAGGTCGATGAGGACATAAACTTAATTGTCTGAAGATAACAGATCTCTCATATGTGGGATAATATACCCAAAAGTTGATATATATAACATATGCAGGCCGACGAAGCCGCCATGAACATCTACTGATATACAAAATACACAAGACTCGTCTACAAGCCTCTAGAGATAACTGAACCGTACCATGGTCGGGATAAGGCCTCGACCTACCCATCAAATCTGTATATATAAAATGGACTCCAAGGTCTAGACCTGGTGACTTCGAGGAATTGGAGCTAACCAACCAAGCTGATGTTTGACTTTATCTGCTGGGAGGGTCTGCCCAACTGTCAATCAGGACCTACAGACATGAAATACAGCGTCCCCGGCAAAAGGGACGTCTGTAGGAAATAATGTACCGAGTTTGTAAGGAAACAAAATAACTGAAAGCTGAAACTGAACTGATAATATAATAACTGAAAGTAACTGGGCGTCAAAGATAATTTGAAGAAATGCTTACCTGCTGATACTGACATAACTCTCGCAATATAGTAAATAAAATAGTTGTCTAGCCTTGTATGACTCGGTATTTGTAACTGCTCTGCCGTATTAGGCTTGCTCATAAGCGCTCGACCATACTAGGCTCTGTATCTCGGCCAACTGGGCTCGCTCGTAGGCGCTCGGCCATAGTAGGATCAGTATATAACTTACCATCTGATCAGAGGCTTCCCAATAGGGGCTGCCCATTGATTATTGTTCGATCGTGGTAAAAATGTTGTAATATTGTATATATATAGACCCTCTTCTCTCTTGACTGCAAGAAGACAATACTCAATTGAATATGAAGTCCCTATAAGGGAGAATACAGTAACTTATGAGACTAGGATAATGTATATAAATTCGGGAGTATGAACTTTTCTTTATGCCTCGTTATCAAACACATGTAATTACGAGATCATGCCAAAATGAATAAAGGTTTAGAATTAACATACCTGAGTAGATTCTCTTGACAATCCTTCTAACACATGCTAATCACGACAAAACAATGGCGAGACAAAAATAGGGAACATTCCGTATGATATTCTTGAGAAAGATTGCACCGTACTCTCTTAGAATTACAAATCCCACGTTGCTATAGTATTAAACAGTCTTCGTATGAATGTTTGAAGCAACTACGTTGCTATTGCAAACCAAAATTTTTGCTGAAGCTTTTTCTCTTAAATTAGTAGAGATGAGCAAATCATTTTGATGAATTAGAGAGGTTATTTCTTTCCCTTTAGGGGTGGGCCCCATTAGGATGACTCATCTTTGCCTAAAATCCCCTAATTAGGCCACCTTACCATAGTAACTTAAGAGTCATTAAGTTGGGGTGGTTGGTTGCCATGTTTGGGGGTGTTTAGACTTATCTAAAATATCTTAATTAGCTTAATTACTTAATTAATCTCCCACTGAAAATCCATAATTACCTAATTATCTACATAATTAAGAATTATCTCAAATTACTTAAAATACTACTTACTTTTAACACACTTTTTACACCTTACTATCATGGTCATAAATACTAGTCCATAAATACCGGGTATTATAGCTCAGACCGTATTTTATCCCAAATTGTCAAACTTTGACGAAACTCATTTTCTTCAATTCGCTTACCATCTTACCTTCATGAATTTACATATCACTTGTTTGAAATAGCATAATACTTATAATCCCAAAATAATCTCATTCCCGAACTTACGTCGATTAAGTTACGGTGAAACTTCAACGTACGAAAATGCGGAATGTAACATCTCATTTTCGAGCTTTCATCAATTTACTTATGGCGTACTTTCATGTTAGAAAATATGGGATGTAACATCATTCCCTCATTTGGAACATTCGTCCTCGAATGTTGACTGATGCACTTATCATTTTTATAACTAATATCTCTTGCGAATACTTTAATACTCTCCTTGCCATTTTAGGCAACTATTCTTTGAATAAATCCAAAGGTCAGGGAATTCCACCCTTTAGGCCTCTTTCCCACACCATGACTTGTGGCCGGAATTCTTCCAATCTCGTAATTGTTGCTACCTTCTATCATGTAGACTCTATGACTTTTTCCTTCTATGTGCGCCTATGCGACTCTTCCTTCCAGCTTTTAGCCAATCTCTAGGCCTCACTTTGTGAACAAATATAGAATTATGACAAGATGTCCCTCTGGGCGTCTATGGATTTACTTCATCTATGTAGGTCATACTATACCATAACTCTTACTTCGATTTATTGTTACTGAGGTCTACTACCAAACTCCAAGTTACTCTCGTTTCTTAGCCCATATGTATAAATCTAAGTTCTTTAATGCTTCCTCATTACTGTTATTCTTAAGTATGATGACCTAATCTCATCTCATACTTTGTAACTTTTATCCATCTATCGTTGATTCACCTCAATATTGATCTATTATCTACCACTGATAACTTGACCTATTATGTAACACTGCCTCTAGGTTTCACGTTTCATCGGGGAACATCTGAAATGATTAGACTGATATACATGGGGGTGATACTGTACTTCCATAACCATATTTCATAGCATCCCAATGTGATTCACTTACATGCGTATTTTAATGCTGTAAAATTCTTGAAATCCCTTTTTTTCTCAAATTATTACTCAATCGAAGGCCCAAACGTCATCCTTTATCTAACACAATTATACCCTTATTCTATTACCAGAGCATCATTCCATCACTTCTAAATGTTGTTAGTCTTAGACTCCTTTGAGTTCATTCAGGCTATACTGAACTTTCTATAACTTAGAGAAACCATCAGCTCTTTTGTTTTCCTGGGCTTAATCCTGAGGACTTATCCATTCTCGTCAGCTTCTCACTCGCTCTTCCTTATCCTTACTCTTGTCTTCCTGAAACCTTGTCGCTTTACCATACTTTAGCTTGTGACCGACACATATCTATTTATATTATTGGCAACCTTCTGCACCTGAGTATCTCGTATATTGTTCACCTTTACCTTACTTACCTAAAAATCTCGCATCACATCTTCTATCTCTCTCATGACCTTCATTCCACATAGGTATAATTCACATCCACAACTTGAAGCTCTATTATAATACTTGTACCTCTGGTGCATACACAATCCGGTGGGAGCTTCATACTGACTTCTTCTAAGGCTGGTACTTCTTCTAACTGGCTTTATCGTAGAGCCGTTATAGAATATGGTAGTTGTACGATCTCTCTTGTACCTATGATATTAGAGTAATTCTTCAATGTTCTCTATCATGATTTCTATAATTTTTTGGGTTCAGTAATAAGAATCCCAATTTACTTAGTTGATGTAACTCTTTAGTTTTCTCTTCCTTCTGATCAGCCTTTATGTAGGCTTAAGCCATTTTTCGATCTGCATCCCATGATATTAGTTATTACTTTAACCTTTCATGGACGCTATGGAATACCCGTGATACCATCATCTAATAATTCAATCCTTTGTCTATGATCTGGACTCAATTCTTTTCTTTTCTTTTAACTTATACTGGAGTCTTCTACGGTTGTATGATTGTCAACATATATGTTGTATGGATAATACTTCGAAATCTTAACTGCGCTCATAACACAACTAATTCTGGATCATTGTTCGAATAATTCCTTTCGTTTCTTCTCAGCTTTCTTTAAACGTAAGCTATTACATTTCCTGGTCTTTCTGCCCCCTTGTAGCGTGCATACTTAGCTTTTTTTGGTTCCCACGCATGCCAGAATTTTTGTGCAACTCACATGATCTCGAATCCTACTTTCTTATAGAGTGCATACAATGTTGTAGTGAGACTGTTGTTACAAGTCACTATGCTTAGGTTGAAGCCTTGTTCCTTATTTTCTTATCTAGTCTTTTATTGTAGTACTTAGGGAGGATCCTCTCACTCTTGTAAAGTTCCGAGCCTATTACATCATATACTCGACGGAATTTTTTTATGTCCTTCCTCGCTTATAATTATTCGTACTTACTTACCTCCATGCCCTTATGTTTGTAGGGTTGCTTCTGAATTGATATTTTGACTGTCTTCCCAATATCACTCTCTTTTATTTTCGTAATACTCATACGGTATCTTTTACTACCCCAACTACTATCTGAATATTCCTCAAGGATCACGATGTCATATCTGCGAGGCTGAATTCCCTAGGTTGGGGTTCACTATGTTTATCTTGCACGATCTGTTGATTTGTCTATATCCTCTTGTCT
The DNA here is from genome assembly GCA_026770625.1 of Nicotiana glauca. NCBI lineage: Eukaryota > Viridiplantae > Streptophyta > Magnoliopsida > Solanales > Solanaceae > Nicotiana > Nicotiana glauca. The sequence continues at coordinate 31,909 of MU738914.1, read as the reverse complement.
AGCCATAACAAGGATTTTCATGTATCAACTACTAACTACTCGCTGGCCCATTCTCATATCAATATTTCGCATAATCTTTCTTGGATCATTTCATTTGTCTTAACTTAAGTCTCACACTGGCTCTTAATCTATCAATAACATCTCGGGCAGGAACCCATACTTCCTCTCCTTGACGTCGTGTTTGCATAATGTTCTGGAGTCATAACATATCTGTAGGCTTTGAATAAGTGCAATCTCATCCCTTTCTCATTTTTGTCGCATTTTTCCTTTACCGTTCCATAGTTACTTGAACCACTTAATTCTGACTTAATGCCATATCACTCCATATCCCCCTTTTAGGGGAGTACTAAGAGTTGGAGCCACGAAGATCTACCTATAGATGTTTTACCTTTTCATCTTTGGCGTCTTTTCACATTATCGATGACTCATACTCGCCTTGCGGTAATCCTTCTGTACCAAGGATAACAAAATTCCTTACTCGCGAGGGTGACACTTAGTATAACTGGACCATATAGTCCCTTAAACTTAACTTTGCTCACATTTCTTTCTTTAGGGAAGCGTCTTCGTGAATGACCATTCTCTGAATTTCTCAGGTATTTTCTTCTGTTGTCTATTCTATTATCGCGCGGACGCAATCTGAAATTCTCATGATGTCGACTATTATCAAATTACTTAGTCCCTAATCCATGTTTATTTTATCTTGTTCACCAGCCCATACTGATTTCTATTACTTTGGAGGCATAACTTTTCTTTCTGGTAATCATGTTAGAGTCGCAAACTTATTTCTCAAAATAAGGATATGACTGTGGGGCCTATACTCTTTTTTTTGTCTTAAGGCCTGTCATTTCTCGTCTCTTCCCTCGATTGACTATAGATTTTATAATACTCTACCATTGTTATCCATGCATCACATCTTACTCATAATGTTTCACTATCTCTATTCTTATTTTCCTGGTAATATTTTTGTTTATCACTTTATTCTAAAAACTTTAACAAGACATTCTTTTGCTTTTAGCTCCCCTTGCTCCATCTACTGGCTCTTTGGCTTGCCTAACATTCTTTCTCTACTAGGGACGGGAGCCACACTAGCTAAGGTAATATTTAACCTTTTAAGGCTTCCAGTGCCTATCTTTGTAGTTTCATATCTAGCTGTACTATTTTAGAGTGCACCATATGGGTGTCTCACAAGGAGATCTATTAGCACATTTGCAATATCCTTCAGAAATGTCAACTAATGCAAACAATCCATCCATCATTTTGGGTTACTCTAACCCCAGTCGGGTCCTGATATCTCGTCCTTCTCTTAAACCATATATGTTAGCTCCCATAGGGCATAGCTGAGATGGGTGTGGCCAATTATACATACCTATGTTACTGTTGAAGGTAATTCACAATGCTTATATTTTTCTGCCTGAGTTGAAAATACCGATATTCTTTATTAACTAGGTACCTTATACCATTCTCATCTTGCTCCTTTTACTTGTTGAAGCTTGTACCTACCTTCTAAATCTCTCATTGCCTTTCACCATAGGAGTGGATAGATATTCTTGCCTTAAGGCTCCTTATCAAGAGGCTTACACGTCTTCGTACACACATGATCTACTGAAGACCTTATATTTACTCATCATTCACATCATGCAAAATCGAGTTCCTCTTAGTCAACTCTTCCACAGCCATATGCGATCTCTTACCAACTGTCTTTTGGTTATATGTATCGTCTTATTACGAGTAAAATAGAGTTTAAGAGTTCAAATTCTTACAACTGAGCTCTACCACACGATCTAGAATAAGAAGAAAGAGTGACAGTCCTAAATGCCATGTAGCCTCCTGCTTATAAGTGTGGTGCACAACATACCCATAAACAAGACTCTACTAGACACGGCTTGTAGACTCCCCAGGACAGACCTGCCCTGATACCAAGTTTGTCACGCCCCAAACCTGAAGAGGCGTGGCTGACACCTGGTGCCATACTCGGCCCTAGCGTACCACTCTGTAACTATAAAATCTGTAGGGGTAACCCTCAACTTAGGCTGATGAGGCCATATTCTAAATCGTCTGAAAATAACGCATCTCTCATCTGTGGGGTAAATATACGCAAAAACTCATATATATATATATATATATATATATATATATATATATATATATATATAAAAGTTGACAAAGCCTCCATGAACATCTACTGATATACAAAATATACAGCACTCGTCTACAAGCCTCTAGAGATAACTGAACCGTACCATGGTCGGGACAGGGCCTCAACCTACCCATCAAACGTATATATATAAAATGGACTCGAAGGTCTAGACCTGGTAACTCCGAGGAAGTGGAGCTAACCAACCAAGTTGATGTTTGACTTTATCTGCTGGGGGGTCTGCCCAACTATCAATCAGGAACTGCAGGCATGAAATAATGTACCGAGTATGTAAGGCAGCAAAATAATTGAAAGCTGAAACTGAACTGACAATATAATAACTGAAAGTAACTGGGCGTCAAAGATAATCTGAATATATGCTTACCTGCTGATACTGACTCAACTCTCACAATATAGTAAGTAAAATAGTTGTCCGGGCTTGTAAAGCTCGGTATGTATAACTACTTTGCCGTAGTAGGCTCACTCATAGGCGCTTGGCCATACTAGGATCTATATCTCGGCCAACTGGGCTCGACTAGGCTCGTTCATAGGTGCTCGGCCACAGTAGGCTCGATATATAACTTACCATCTGATCAGAGGTTGTCCAATAGGGGCTTCCCATCAATTATAGTTCGATGGTGGTGAAAATACTGTAATACTGTATATATATAGACCCTCTGCTCTCTTGACTGGAAGAAGACAATACTCATTTGAATATGAAGTCCCGATAAGGGAGAATACTGTAACTTATGAGACTAGAATAATGTATATAAATTCAGGAGTATGAACTTCTCTTTATGCCTCGTTATCAAACACATGTAATTACGAAATCATACCAAAACGAAGAAAGATTTAGAATTAACATACCTGAGTAGATTCTCTTGACAATCCTTCTAACACACGCTAATCGCGATGAAACACGTAACGGAGAGACCGAAATAGGGAACAATCTGTATGATATTCTTGAGAAATATTGCATCATACTCCCTTAGAATCGCAAATCCCACATTGCTATAGTGTTAAACAGTTTTCGTATGAACGTTTGAAGCAATTACGTTGCTATTGAAAACCAACATTTTTGCTGAAGCTTTCTCTCTTAAATTAGTAGAGATGAGCAAATCATTTTGATGAATTAGAGAAGTTTTTTCTTTCCTTTTAGGGGTGGGCCCCACTAGGATGACTCATCTTTGCCTAAAAGCTCCTAATTAGGCCAGCTTACCATAATAACTTAAGAGTCATTAGGTTGGGGTGGTTGGATGCTATGTTTGGGGGTGTTTAGCCTTATCCAAAATATCTTAATTACTTAATTAGCTTAATTACTTAATTAATATCCCACTGAAAATCCATAATTACCCAATTATCTATATAATTAAGAATTACCTCAAATTACTTAAAATACTACTTACTTTTAACACACTTTTACACCTTACTATGATGGTCACGTGGTACCTTGTATGATACTAGTCCATAAATACCGGGCATTATAGCTCGGACCGTATTTTATCCCAAATTGTCAAACTTTGACGAAACTCATTTTCTTTGATTCGCTTACCCTCTTACCTTCACGAATTTACTTATCACTTATTTGAAATAGCATAATACTTATAATCCCAAAATAATCTCATTCCCGAACTTATGTTGATTAACTTACGGAGAAACTTTAACGTACGAAATTACGGAATGTAACATCTCATTTTCGAGCTCTCATCAATTTATTTATGTCGTACTTTCATATGCGAAAATATGGGGTGTAACAACAAGCACCCTTAAATCTATCACAACACCATAGAGACTCTCTTCTTCACTTAGGCTAGCTTTTGAGATTATGTTTAGGTAAAACCACTTTATTCAACTTGGAACCTTGGAGAACTATTAGAGAGGTGTTGAGAGAGTTTGTGGGATGTCCTTGGTAAAAAATGACCAAAAACAAGCCGTCCAAGCCTTCTAAAATGTTCAAGGGTCATCCATCTAGTAAGTGGGTCCCATTGGGAGCTGCTTGCGCGGTCTCGCAAAAACGCGAATATCTCTCTACTCCAATTTCATATTGATGAACGATTTAATGCGTCAGAAACTAGACTCGTAGATCTTCAATTCTTAGGTAGATCACCCCGTAACTCCAAGTATATTTGGATAAAAGCTCTGCTACATTTGACCTAATATTTAGAACATTTATGAATGTAACTTGTGATGACCTTTGCCAACTTTTGTCCCACAACTCGCTTGACTTCAAAACATAACACACGACTATTATACGACTACAATAACTTATAACATAATCTCCTTATAATGTTAAACACCCTAGTATCATCCCACACGTACATGTTATAACATTCCAACTTGTTGACTTTCGTCGAAACTTATTTTCTTCAATTCGTTTAGCTTCTAAGCCTTCCAAACCTCTTGGTATTCATAATCTTAAATTTTGGAACCTCCATGGTAACATGATTAACTTACTTTATAAACTTTTCAAAGATGATTTCATTTCTGAGCTTACATCAATTTACTTACGACATACTCTTACGTACGAAAACATGAGGTGTAACTGTATTGTTGGATTTGCTACGTGACAGGTTGGTTGTAGTACTGTTATAGAGGAGACTCTGCCAAAATTTCTATAGATCTCTGGGAGTTTAACATTCGAGGATAAATATTTCTAAGAGGGGAAGATAGTTACACCTCGTGCATCCCAAGGTGACGTATAATGAATATGAAACTTTTTAATCGTGATTTAAATGAGTTTAAAGTCATACTATGACTATATATGATGTTTAGATATAAAATATAAAGTTCGGGAAAAATCGGATTTAAGTTGCAGAAAAACCAACTAAGGATTTGCCTTGTAATGAAGCTTTTTGAGCAATACATTTTGTGTTTTATATGGGGTCTTTACCAAATTGAAGGTCTTAGAATATAGTTTTCAACACTATTAACTATTCGTTCATACAGCATCCGGATAAAAAGTTATAAGCGTCAGAAGAAGGGCCAATGCTAGGGCACCAAGCTAGCACCTCTTTGACTTTTCAAAAGTTGATATATATATATATCCGCGACCAAAATAAGACCATAAACGTACCCTTAAGCTCTCTACAAGGGTTTCAAAGAAGATTAACATCCCGGGTATGAAATCAAGAAGCGATAACATTAGAACGATCCCTACGACATAAGTATCGCTATATCGCCTCTTTTTTGTGTAGTTTGAGTTTTGGAAGGTACTTCATAGTTAAGAAAATGCATACTTGCTGTATTTAAGCTTTTATATATCCAGGAAGGTTGATAAATTTGTTTCCTAATAGATAGAACGCATGGGACGGTGATCGAAAGTCGTGAGTTTGATTTATTCCATTTTTAGTGGACTGTTTTGTAGTCCACTCATGTTGGCCTCTTGTGCTGCTGATTTATGGAATTTTGAAGGATGAAAGGCGTGGAGAAATGTGGTAGGGTAGTGGGCTGGCCGCTCGTCGTTGCAGTTTTAAGCTACTTGATAACTTGTTGATTGGATGTGTTATGGTATATTTGGGGTTTTTGTTGTATTAAAGGTCCCGAATTATTGTTAGGTTGTTTTGGAGTTGCTGATTGTAGGTGTTATTGTCTCGCCTATAGTAGGCTTGAGGGAGGAGTAAAATCAAGGGAAATGCTACACATTCTTTTGTTACAGATTAAGTTATTTTCGTTATATAAATGAGAGAGTCATTCGTAACTTGACAATAGCTTCACTGGCGTTGTTGTAGATTAAGATGTACGGAGCTGTTATTATTTGGACAGATTTCTATAAGATATGTTAAGGCTATCCATTCTTTCCTTTTAGCATGATCCACATGATACAACGAAACGATCAAGCACGCAACTTTCACAACTGATTCTATTCTTAGAAGTACTAGGGCTGCCTATGTCCTTGATTTCCCATATGTCCTACTATCATATCGTTTGTTCATGGGTCTCATGACATCCCGAGAGATCTTATTGACTTACTTTATTATGCATTGAATTCATTTATACATGTATATTGACCCATAATCAGATAAAGTTATATACGCGTATACTATTTGTATGGGGTATAAGAAAAGGTTATGTCATTATATACGCACCACCACTTGATCAGCTGGCATACGTTGATCATTTCACCCACTGAGGCCGAGATGATATGATGGGATGCCCTCAGAGGCTTGATGATGTTATATTCACATATACCTATGCATGATATGACATTTATATCCATATGCATGCCATTATGTTTCATGATTCACAGAACTATTGAGACTTACAAGTTGAGTCATTTACTCCATTTTTCTTTCATGTCTTTTATATACTGATTTTTATGCCTTACATACTCAATACATTATTCGTACTGACGCCCCTATTGCCTGGGGGCCTGCGTTTCATGCCCGCAGGTGTAGGTAAATAGGCTGACGGTCCCCTTCTTAGGATCCTTGCTCAGCGAGAGTTGGTGTGGTCCATTTGATCCTGAGCTACTATTGGATTTTGGTACTATATTTTTGTATACATATTTGGGTATAACGGGGCCCGGGCCCGTCCTTTATATAGTTGTACACTCTATTAGAGGTCTGTAGTCAGTCATGTATAGTTGGATAGTATGTGGCCTTGTCGGCACGCCCTATCGTATATTGTATACATATGTACATATCTCTTTTGGGCATGTTTTCCTGCGTATGTTATTCACATGAATCAGTAGTTTATTGCCAGACATTATCCATGACCTATACTTATTTCATGTTTATATCTTAGACGTATGCTTAGAGGTGTTCGGCAAGTAGAACTCGGGCATTAATCATGGCCCATCGGTTTGGGTTGTGACATGCCTCGATTACAATCTCGGGGATCCGTGCTCCCTATTCGTTCTCTCATCGGGGAATCAGGGTAGATATTGCCCTCGATTTTACCCGTACACAATAATAAAAATTCTCACTCTAATATTTAAAGGCTACAATTAAGTTGTTTTAGTGTAAACGCCGTGCTTGCGAATGAGTTTTTACCCCACATTATTAGTGACGAGGCAGTTGAATTGTTGTAGTGATTCCTCAGGAAGAGAATTTTCAGATGAATTTATGTTTTTTTGGGGGAAATTTCAAAGGGTGGAAATATCAAGGGAAAATGACGACAAGAATAAACAATTGGAGTTTCACTGATTAAAGGATGTAGAAAAATCTAAATGGAATAAAAGCATTTGCAGCACGTCAATATGCAGTGTTTGCAGGTGGAGGCATCTATTCTAAGTATTTCTAACCAGGAACCAAAAGTTACCCCTTTTGGTTCATTGCTATCGTTATTGGACTCTTTTATTCACTGATCAATAGAAGTTCCAACCATTTTGTCATCATCTGGATGTGGAGCAACATCGAAATCCAAAAATTCTATGATCACTATATTATTGAGTGGCATTTCCAAACGAGAATGATGGAAAGAATGTTGTGGGTCCTGGTAGACAGCCACTTTATATTTTTTTATTTTTTAATATTTGGAACTGAAAAAGTTATACTTCCTCTGTTAAACTATATTTTTTTTATCCATTCCAAAAAATATAATCCATTTTTAAATTTGTTAATAATTTAGCTTAAACTTACCATTTTACCCTTAACGAGAAGCTTTTATAATCACACAAGTATTCTAAGCCCCTTTTGACTTCTTTAGAACCATAAATTTCAAAAGTCTTCATTTTTTCTTAAACTCCGTGTCAAATCAAACAGGTTCACATAAATTAGAACGGAGGTAGTATTACCTTACAAAAGCTTTTCAAAAACTAAAACCTATTTACGCATTTTTTTACAAGTAATCTGAATAGTTTTTTCGGAAAAAGAAAAAAGTTATTACTTTTAAAAACTTTTTCGTGAAACTGCTTTGTATAGATAGAGGTTAATTTCCTTACTTTTTATTTGTTCTCCGCCCCCTCGAGCTCTAAGGCATAAACAGGACTTTGGTAATGATGTGGAACTGTTGTCTCAAATGTTATTTAGCAGATAAAAAACTATAGCTGCATACACTTAAGAATACATTCCCTTCCCTCACTACCGGTAGTACTACCTTACAAAAGCTTTTCAAAAACTAAAACCTATTTACGCATTTTTTTACAAGTAATCTGAATAGTTTTTTCGGAAAAAGAAAAAAGTTATTACTTTTAAAAACTTTTTCGTGAAACTGCTTTGTATAGATAGAGGTTAATTTCCTTACTTTTTATTTGTTCTCCGCCCCCTCGAGCTCTAAGGCATAAACAGGACTTTGGTAATGATGTGAAACTGTTATCTCAAATGTTATTTATCAGATAAAAAACTATAGCTGCATACACTTAAGAATACATTCCCTTCCCTCACTACCTCTAAGGGTCAAATTACATGTTAAGCTGCTGTGTGTCTACCAAGGCTGAATGTATTTATTTCATATTCTTTCTATACCAAATTAAATTAACTAGTCATTCTTCCCAATTGTGACAAAACTCTTGTATTAGTCACATTCTCAAAGTAGTCTGCTAACTATGGCATTTCTATTACTCTTCAGCAAGCGCCAAACATCTTGAGAAAATTTCATGAGATCTTTGATGCCAAAAAATTCATCCAAATAGGAGGATTAACTTTGGCTACAGCAAGTACTGATGATGGAAGAATCCATAATCCATAAGAAAAGGTTATGTCATTATATACGCACCATCACTTAATCAGCTGACATACGTTGATCATTTCATCCACTGAGGCCGAGATGATATGATGGGTTGCCCTCAGAGGCTTGATGATGCTATGTACGCATATACATATGCACGATATGACATTTATACCCATATGCATGCCATTATAAATGTTTCATGATTCACAGAGCTATTCAAACGTACAGGTTGGGTCCTTTACTCCATGTTTCTTTCATGTCTTTTATATACTGATTTTTATGCCTTACATACTAAATACATTATTCGTACTGACGCCCCTATTGCCTGGGGGCCTGCGTTTCATGCCCGCATGTGTAGGTAGATAGGCTGACGGTCCCCCTTCTTAAGATCCTTGCTCAATGAGAGTTGATGTGGTCCATTTGATCCGGAGCTACTATTGGGTTTTAGTACTATACTTTTGTATACATATATGGGTATGACGGGGCCTAGTCCCGTCCTTTATACAGTTGTACACTCTATTAGAGGTTTGTAGTCAGTCACGTATAATTGGATAGTATGTGTCCTTATCGGCTCGCCCTATCGTATACTGTATACATATGTACATATCTCTTTTGGGTATGTTTTCCTGCGTATGTTATTCACATGAATGAGTAGTTTATTGCCACACATTATGCATGACCTACACTTATTTCATATTTATATCTTAGACGTATGCTTAGAGGTGTTCGACAGGTAGAACTCGGGCACTTGTCATGGCTCATCGGTTTGGGTCGTGACAGGCCTCAGTTACAATATCGGGGATCCGTCAGTGGCGGAGCCACATTGAAGCAAGGGGTGTCAAGCGATACCCCTTCGTCGGAAAATTACACTATTCTTCTAGATAATTTTTTTTATTTTATGTATATTTACTATACGTTGACTCCCCTTTGACTTTTCGATATATCTAATTATTTATATTTTGACACCCCTTAATGAAAATTCTGGATCCACCACCGGGATCCGTGTTCCCCCTTCCTTCTCTCATCGGGGAATCGGGTAGATATTGCCCATGATTTTGCCCATACACAGTAATAAAAATTCTCACTCTAATATTTAACAGCTACAATTCAGTTGTTTTAGTGTAAACGCCGTGCTTGCGGACGAGTTTTTATCCCACATTATTAGTGAAGAGGCAGTTGAATTGCTGTAGTGATTCCTTAGGAAGAGAATTTTTGTCTGTTGGGGAAATTTCAGTGGGTGGAAATTTCAACAGAAAATGACGACAAGAATAGACAATTGGAGTTTCACTGATTAAAGGACGTAGAAAAATCTAAATGGAATAAGAGCATTTGTAGCACGTCAATATGCAGTGTTTGCTGGTGGAGGCATCTATTCTAAGTATTTCTAACCTTTTGGTTCATTGCTATCGTTGGTGGATTCTTTATTCACTGATCAATAGAAGTTCCAACCATTTTGTCATCATCTTATCATCTGGATGTGGAGCAACATCGAAATCCAAAAATTCTATGATCACAATATTATTCAGTGGCATTTCCAAACGAGAATGATGCAAAGAATATTGTGAGTCCGGGTAGACAGCCACTTTTTTTAATGTTTGGAACTGAAAAAGCTATACTACATTACAAAAGCTTCTCAAAAACTAAAACCTATTTACGCATTTTTTAAAAAGTAACCTGGATAGTTTTCTCGGGAAACCATCAAGAAAAAAGTTACTATTTCATTCGTTCCAATTTATATAAATCTGTTTGACTGGATACAGAGTTTAAAAAAAATGAAAACTTTTAGAATTGGTGGTCCTAAACAAGTAAGAAAAGGTCCATAATATTTATGTGGTTATAAAATGTTTGGCTCATAAGTACCACACACTTTATGAATACAAAACAATATACATGAATTACAGAAAAATCTTAGCAAATCGTAATAATCCATTAAACCAAATATAAGAAACAATAATAAGAACTCACGATGAAGGGGAGAAACAATAGAAGCTTTTATTGATAATATTGGTTTGGTTTGCCTCTCCATGAAGAGGTTCAGAGTCTTACAATGATGTTTCACTTTCCCTTAATATGGGTATCTCTGTGTCTCTCCCCTCTCTGTGAGTAGTGGCGAAGAAGAAGCCCCCTTTTCTAGGGTTTCCTCTCTTAGTATTTATAGCGGTGAGCTTCGTGAGCTGGCAATAAGTGGCCGTGACCACGTTGGGATTGCGCCTTCATGATGGCGGGTGGGCCGTAGCCTCGTCGATCGAATCAGATAAGGGTTAAGTACCGTTAATTCTAAGTGGTCATACCACTTATTAATCGTGAGTTAACTTAAGACGGGATTAACTTCGTTAATTATCATGGGGTCGGATTCTGACACATACAGTTAGTCCCTCTTATCGATATTGTGCCCTGGCCGAACTCGATGAGTGGACTTCATCGACTATGGTTTGAGAAACTCAGATAAGGAGATCGGCTGTCGCTTCGGTCGAGGCCGAATTCCCTTTGGCAACGGCCCTTAGCTTTGTGGAATGCTAGCATTTTGTTATCGTGTTATCACGTCGTCGTTTGATCAAGATTGAATGCTTCTTCTTGGCGAAGGCACTTGACCTTTTAACTTAATTCGAGCGAGATCGAGCTTTGTTGTGCTCTGACCCTCACATTTGTTTGGGAGCATAGCCGTCGACTACAGCGGACGTGTCGTATGTGGTGCGGCCGAGGGGAGTAAGGGTACGTGTCACGACCCAATTCCCAAATCCGGTCGTGATGGCGCCTCTTGTGAAGACAAGGCCAACCAACAGAACAACAATGCCTTTTTTAACAATTAATAACTATAAATGAACAAATAATACGACTTATTAGCATTAATAACTGATATTTATTACTCGGCACAACCCGACCGGGGTGTCACAAGTCACGAGCATCTAAGGAGTAGGAACACTACTATAGGGCCAATAATTTATATATACAAGATAAAAATCGAAATTCAAAGATGAAGTGCGGTGCCGCGAACGCTGGCGGTCACCTTGCTCAACTACCTTCGTAAGGCCTTCGGTCCGCTAATAAGCCTCTACCGGGTGAACAATACTTGCAACAGCACGGGAGGTGCAGGGAGTAAAGTGAGTACTTCCAACTCAGTTGTAATAAGAGTAAATAATAATTGAGTGGTAAGAAATCACGTAAAAATATGTCGTCATGCTGTATAGAAGCAGAGAAAAATCACTTTAATTGAGAAAATCAGTGAAAACTGTAAAAAAAGTTCCTTTAGAAATATCTTGACTCAGTTCAAAACTTCTTTTGAAAATATCTTTTTCCAACAGTTAAGCAAATGAATGCGAAAACACGTAGTGCAAGTCAGCACAAAAGCTAGCCCCTCGGGCACAAACAAGTATGCAAAAATGAGCTCGTAAAACTCGTCCCTCAGCCAATATTCTTGTTCCTGGTCAGCCATTGTTACCTGACCTGTTTACATCATACAGTGTTACTGTTACAACTGTCTAAGATTTATCCTCTTTAAGAGTGATCAGAAAATATCAGAACAGCAAATAAACATCTCAAGAAATAACACAAACAACGAATAGTAAACAAATGTATGAATGCAATGCAATGCATATGACGGTACACTCCGGTACCCACTGCAGCGTGAAGTCCGATCCATTTAAAGTCAACGACTCTCACTGGGGGTGTGT
>MU738909.1:38876-62335 GCA_026770625.1 Nicotiana glauca | reverse complement strand
TATATATATATATATATATATATATATATATATATATATATATATATATATATATATATATATATATATATATATATATATATATAAGAGGTATTATGTGACTAATTTCCTGTCAAATGAAAGGTCTTTGAGTTCCAACACTTCAAACCGTTCGTCATTCGGACACTCCTACCCAAAGTTATGACCAAATTACCAAAGCAACGTAAAATTTACACTACCACGGCGCCCCATGCTCCGCACCTATAGGAATTCTATAACGGTCCAAAATTTCAATTCCAGATATATTTTTAACAGACACCCCGCACCCCGCGGTGCCCCACGTGCCGCGACTATACAAAAATGGGTTTTAAGACCGAACACCATTTCATTTAACTCGATTGAGGTTTTTTTTTGGGGAAGTTTCTGGTGTTCTAGAGAGAAGGGAGAGCGATTCTAGAGAGAGGAAAGGGGAAAACTAAAGATTTCACTACTCTTCCTTGAATCACACCTTGAAATCGCATCAAAGGGTTGCTAAGGCTTCAAAGAGGTAAGAATTTCTTTTTTCCAATTCTTCAATTTCGAAACCTAACTAGAAATAGGTAACTAGTAAGATGATTCTTGGATGTGAGAGTATTAGTTATTCATGCATGTACAAATTAGGTTTTTGGGAAAATTGTTGAACATAAATAAGTAAATTGGGTTGGGGAAAGAGGGAAATCTTGTAAAAGAGACTTGTAATTAGGATGCTTATCTAGTATTTGATAAACTGCTCAAATGAGCTGAAATCATGAATGAATTCGTAATTTGTATTCAATTTTGTTATGTATCAAGTAGATTGGGATTACTAGAATTTCTAGAACATCGTAGTAACTTAAAGAAAGCTTAAACAAGGTATCTATGACTAAAAACCCCTCTTTTTGGAAATTGAGCTCCATTCGTGTTGGTGTAAATACGGTAAGATTAAAGTTGGGATGATGTATTGATTGTTAATTCCATATTAATTGGTGTTGCAACTATATATACATGAAAGGTGTGTCTCAATATGACTGATGTGCTATTATTGATGATTTAAAAAGGTGCAGAGGATATGAATCATGTATTGAAATGCCTATACCTTAAATCAAGATTGAAATTGAGATTTTTATGGCAAACTATGTGAAATACTCTATGTATAAAGATGTTCTAAATAAATCAGATGACTTTGGAAAATAGAGTATGGCTAATGTGCCGAGAACATAAATTATAATTGTACCCAGTGATGCCTATGACATGAAAAAATATTAAACAGATTATGAAATGAGCCTGGACTTTGCTTTCCATAAATGAATTCAATAATAAAGTGCCCTAAAGGCTTTGTACATAATTTATGCCATAAGTGGCTGTTTGAGATAATGTTTTGCCTTATAAGTACACCCAATGTGATCCAAGTTGTTACATACTTTGATGTTAAAATTGTATATTATCATGATTGGAGAAGAGTAATTCAAGAACAATTGGTGTAGTTGCTTGTTTATGCCTTTGATGTGTGTTTTATTGTGGTTTGGTGTGTCCCCTCATTTTTGGAAGAATCCGTTGGGTTTAAAGTTTCATCTTTAATAAACTTGAGGTGTATGATTTCTGTAATATTGTATATGCCCATGATTCATGATTCCTCTCATGTGTACTGGACATCTTGGATTGAATAGCTTGTTGTTGAAATTGTTATCGATGTGAAACATGTGAAATATGAAATACGGCCACCGTGCCAGGAATAAAGAATCTTGTGAATGGCCAAATGAGCCAAGGAAATACTATTGCTGTTGGTGACTGAAAATACTAATTGGAATCTATAAAATGTGAAAGATATGGAGGTAAGCATGGTTGTATTTATACTATATTCTTATACTTCTAATCATACCACAACTGTGTGCAATATTAAGTTCAATCAAAAATAGTTTTGGGAGTATCATTAGCAAGACCGAGGAAGGGTTGGTCATAAGGCCCACACCCGAAACTACATGTGCCGGTGTAGGAGTGGAGTGAGATTTGGGATGAAATTGAAATATTGGTGAAATTGTAACTATTTCCCCCAAAGTGTGATGAAACTAATACTTGTGAATTGGAAAAGAAAAAGCCAACCCACGCGGCATATATGGGAAGACGGCCTAGCTGATCGGCTGGAGATCAGACTCCATATAGCGCACATGGTGGTACTAATCTTGTGAAAACTTTCTTACGCATCATAATGTCAAACCACATTGTCCGTGGGGAGATGGCCTAACCGATCGGGCGTGATCGGACTCCGTGCTAACAAAGACGATAGTAATATCGGTGCTAGTGATCTCCAAACCAAATATATATANATATATATATATATATATATATATATATATATATATATATATATATATATATATATATATATATATATATGTATACTATATTCTTACTTGATAATCATTATGTTTCAATTGGTTTTTTGGGTATTGTTGATTATGACTTGTTGTGTTGACATGGTGCTTATTTGAATCTTTGTTATCTTTATGATTTCCTCTTTATAGTTGTATGAAAGTTCTTTCTAACCAGATGGTGTTTAGTTATACATACTAGTGCTATTCAATGGCACTAATGTCCCTTTTATCGGTGCGCTACGTCTTTAAATGGAAGTATGTGTTTCTATAGCAGGCAGTGTTGGTCGCAGCTAGTGTCACATCAGCCTTTTAACTAACTTGGTGAGCCCCACTTTATTTTGGGGTCGCTTTTCATCTATTTATCATGTACTTTGTATTTGAGGTATAACCGGAGCCTTGTTGCTGGCATTTCCATATTATTTTTCAGTTGTAATTAAAGGCTCCGTAGATAGGTTGTGGGTGGTGTTTGGTATTAGAAATATTGGTATTCGGCAAATATATTTTCCTTCATATCCATAAAATTTGTCATATTTTGGATATTATGGTTGAAATGGCTAATGAAAACAAAATGGAAGTTGTTAATGAATTGTTTTTACAAAAGTATGATTAATGGAGTTCATCTCCTCTTTATTCATGAGTTAGTTTGGGTAGAAAGAAACCTAACAGGCTTACGCAGTCGGGTTTTTGGGGCGTGACAAACTTGGTATCAGAACCTCAGGTTTTAAAGTGTCCTAGGATGTCTGGGAGCCGTGTCTAGTAGAGTCCTTCTTATCAGTGTGTAGTCGACCACATCTATAAGTTGGAGGCTATTCGGACATTTAGCAATTTCACCCTTCTTTGATTGTCCAGATCGTGCAGTACAGCTCAAGACAGGGAGCTAACTTCCATTCTATGTCTTAATCTCAAGATGAGTAATTCATGATTTTGGAAGCAGTAATGAGGGAATGATCCCACTAATGAATCTGAGCGAGATTGCCCAAGAGTTTGTTAGAAGAATGTATCGAGCCGTTGATGGATTGGTAGAACTTGTTTCTAAAGGGAGTTCCCTTGTTCCTATTAATGTCTCTTCACCACCAGATCATGTAGTATATCAATATGTTACCAACGTACATTAGGGATGTGGAGTCTTGGGGTATCGATTAAGCTATTGCCCTATCAACCTAAAATCACTAGGTAAGTCACTCCTTAGTACATAAATATGAACAACACTAAATTTCTACTTGTTGTATATGTACATCCATAGTGAAGAGTCCTCATAAACAAGGTCTTAACAAGATGTTGAATCACAAAACATTGCATGCAACTACTCTTTGAATGAGATGTATTATTCACGAAACCTCCCGATCATAATTCTCTTACTTAAAGCCTTTTATGGAATTGAGCTCTATAATTATGTTCCTGAATTGAGTTATAACACTATTAATATTTTCCACTTGCTTTCCTAAATTCTAAACAAGGGACTATACTTGATAAATTTCTTACGTGATCTTTTTATTTAAATGGATAACATCTGCTCACTTGTGCCTATGCATGCACGGTCGTAAAGTTTACCTATGTGGTGATAAGTTCCATGTAAAGCATCCCAGTGTTGCGATCCTTCTTGAGTCACACTTTTACTTATTGGTGTATATGGCTTCTATGGTCTAATCAGTCACTCTACTCTCTTTCGAGTATCATCATGAAAGCTTCTCACTGTCTAGTAACATAAGAGCATATCTTAACACCTATCACATTAGTGCATGTCAATCGAAATGGTCAGCGTGGGCATAAAGTCTCTCTTAAAAATGAGATCCTCACATCTCCGTCATAGGAAGATCATGTAACGCCATCGTGGTATAAATTTCGTATCCACTTGGGACATCCCGTAGCAAGTAGCTCACTTGATTCCTAGTATTGTGGTTGCCCATTATGTGGTCTTGTATTGCAGTTTAGAAGTTCGTATAGCCGA
This sequence comes from Nicotiana glauca, assembly GCA_026770625.1. NCBI lineage: Eukaryota > Viridiplantae > Streptophyta > Magnoliopsida > Solanales > Solanaceae > Nicotiana > Nicotiana glauca. The sequence continues at coordinate 58,018 of MU738909.1, read as the reverse complement.
AGCATGTCTAGCTCATAACAAATAATTATTTTCTCTTTATACCTCCGCAATGTGTTAATTGTGTTCCTTAGTTAGTGGATTCATTGTGCTAGTTCCCAACACTTGTTCGATAACTATGAGAGAACATATCCTTCTATGTGTCGTTGTAACACTTCCCTTCTCATAAGGACCCTTACTAGGCTCTCCGTCAAGACCAAGTGCACCTTTGGGGGTTATCATTGCACAACGCCTGTTTCTCATGATTTTCTTTCTTTTATTAGCATCTGAGTATTTCTCAAGTCAAAATCTATGGAGAACTCATTATGAACATCTGCAAACCTTCCATGATTATTTTATACTGTTTCATTGGGTTCGGTTGTCTTTACACACTCGACTTTTATAATCATTGACTATGTCATTGTAATGTGCAGGGAGTTTTGCTACCCTTGGTATTCCACCTTCCTAGGTGGGTAGGAGTGTTATTTGTCTTTCTCCCTGGAGCATCATGTTAACCATTACAACTCCTATAACTAATACATGATTTCATCCCAATATTATGATGTCATAGCTATGTGGTTTCACCCGTGAAAGGTTGAGATTAGATGCCTTCAGATTTTTGCACATATCATGAGCATATTTATTTGGAAGACAAGTTATTGTATCATTACTTCTCTCATATAGGATTAATTATCAGGAAAGGTTAAGCTGTTTGAAATATGATAATCTTGTAAGTGTTCAACTTCTTTTCATTCTCATGGGCTTGTGGCATAGATTTCTAGTGTCAGTTAACGTTAAGAGTGTAATTTAATTCCATGTTTTTTTGAAACCCATATCACATTCAAGGTGCCATAATATTCTCATTCTTGATAACTAGATTTTCCCTACAATCCAGGAGACGACTGGGTCACGTACTTCAATATTCCTCCTTAATGATTCCTATTGCCAAGGTACTAGTTACCCATATGCCTCATTTGTCTAATAATTAATGTCGTCACAATGATTAACCCTATCAGCATTGTTAGTAGCAATTTTCATGTCCCTTACCATATAACCTCATGAAGTACTCTGCTCAGCGCCTTAATGGATTGCTGAGTAATTCCAGGCCGATCTTGAACTCCGTTACCCCTCATTGTGTTAAATCCATTGGATATTGTAGGTTCAAACATGTCAAAAAGGAAAAATCTCCGTGTGATCACATATATTCGATAGGTAATTTTATGGTCAGTTTATGATAGCACATCTTAGAGTAATTGTTGAAAGTCATCAAAGGTTTAGCGTGGGTGTTCGTATAGAGATTTAGAATTTAGCAGGGTGAACAGATTATTCTCAATATTTTCCCCTGAAGATGTTATGTGAGTTGATAATGAAGGTTGTATAAGTGTGTTTCACATTAGGCCGCACTAGAAGTAAGAAGTTTCACCACAGTTATTCTCCATATATTTTGTGTTTTCACGTGTTTATATCTAAGAAGGCAGTTGGATGTCCTTTGTATATCATTCCGGTGGAAATTATTGAAGGTGAAGTTAATGGATGCTTAGCTTATATGAGGTATCTAGCAGTCGTCCTTGTTAGATAAGTTTGGAGGCTGGGGTTGTTTTCATGAATGTGTTATGGCAAATCCTGTACGTATAAGAGGCTACATTGAAGGCTAAGAGTGTTGTGGAAATACGGTATTTTCTCTTCATTGTATAGCAATTGGTTTTGACTTGAAAGGTACCTTCCCGGTATTATGATTTAGAAATGTGCATTTCATATCCAGGTACCCTTATGATAATGTAGTGCTTGTAATGGTGATATTAGTATTGTTGATATATACATTGTTGTGCTTTGTCGGGTTATGGATGAGTTTTTAGGATGGTTTTAGGTGATTCTATGACAGGTGGATAGGCCTAGTTACAAAGGAGGTGCTGCCAAAATTTCTGAAAAATTTGGGAGTTAGTCAAAATTTAGGGACTTGAGGTAGGATAGAAAAGAGATATGTTATGTTAGGTATTCGGGTCAGGCTCTACCTCTCATTCGAGGACGAATGATCCTAAGCGGGGGAGAATGTAAGGCCCCAGAAAATTTTGCAAAACAATATAGGATTTCGGGGTGCCATGTAGACTAAATATAATATTTTTATGTGCTATATATATGATGTAAGTGAATTGGATTGGTAAACAAGTGTATGAGTCATATAATAAGTAAGGTGGGGTCCAAGGAGAGGCCTAAGTGTAAGCCAAATGGGAAAATTTCATAATAGGCTAAGATTCCAAAGGTACTTGCACTAGTCTAGACTTTGAACGAGCATATCTCTCTCTTTATAAATATATAAGGTATTATGTGATTAATGAACTACCAAATGAAAGGTCTTTGAGTTCCAACACTTCAAAACATTCGTCACTCGGACACTCCTACCAGAAGTTATGACCAAATTACCAAAGCAACACAGAATCTTACACTAGGAATTCCAGAATAGTCCAAAATTTCAATTCCATACATATATGCCCCGCACCCCGCGAAGCCCCACGCGCCGCGGCTGTACAAAAATTGGTTTTTAAGACACAAACCCCATTTCATTTAACTCGATTGAGGGTTATTTTTGGGGAAGTTTCTGGTGTTCTACAGAGAAAGGAGAGCAATTCTAGAGATAGGAAAGGGGAAAACTAAATATTTCACTACTCTTCCTTGAATCACACCTTGAAATCGCATCAAAGAGTTGCTAAGGCTTCAAAGAGGTAAGAATTTCTTTTCCCCAATTCTTCAATTTCAAAACCTAACTAAAAATAGGTAACTAGTAAGATGATTCTTGGATGTGAGAGTATTAGTTATTCATGCATGTACAAATTAGGTTTGTGGGAAGATTGTTGAACATACATAAGTAAATTGGGTTGGGGAAAAAAGGAAATCTTGTCAAAGAGACTTGTAATCAGGATGCTCATCTAGTATTTGATAAATGCTCAAATGAGCTGAAATAATGAATACATTCCTAATTTGTGTTCAATTTTTTTGATGTCTCAAGCAGATTGGGATTGCTAGAATTTCCGGAACATCGTAGTAGCTTAAGGAAAGCTTAAACATGGTATGTATGGCTAAAACCCCCTCTTTTTTGAAATTGAGCTTCATTGGTGTTGGTGTAAATACCGTAATAGTAAAGTTGGGCAGATGTATTGATTGTTAATTCCACATGAATAGGTGTTGCAACTTTATATACGTGAAAGGTGTCTCAATATGACCGATGTACTATTCTTGATGATTTAAAAAGGTACAGAGGGTATGAATCATGTATTGAAATGCCTAGTCCTTAAATCAAGATTTAAATTGAGATTGTTATGGCAAACTATGTCAAATCCTTTATGTATAAAGATGTTTGAAATAAATCAAATGACTTTGGGAAATAGAGTATGGCCAATGTGCCGAGAACTTGAATTATAATTGTACCTGGTGATGCCTATGACATTAGAAAATATGAAACAAATTATGAAATGAGCCTCGACTCATCTTTTCATAAATGACTTCAATAATAAAGTGCCATAAAGGCTTTGTACACAATTTAAGCCATAAATGGCTATTCGAATAATGTTTTGCCTTATATGTACACCCAATGTGATCCGAGTTGTTACATACTTCGATGTTGAAATTGTATATTGTCATGATTGGAAAAGAGTAATTCAAGAACAATTGGTGTAGTTGCTTGTTTATGCCTTTGATGTGTGTTTTATTGTGGTTTGGTGTGTCCCCTCTTTTTTGGAAGAATCCGTTGTGTTTAAAGTTTCATTGTTAATAAATTTGAGGTGTATGTTTTCTGAAATATTGTATATGCCCATGATTCATGATTCCTCTCATGTATACTGGACATCTTGGATTGAATGGCTTGTTGAAATTTTATCGATGTGAAACATGAAATACGGCCACCGTTCCAGGAATAAATAATATTGTGAATGGCCAAATGAGCCAAAGAAATATTGTTTTTGTTGGTGACTGAAAATAGTAATTAGAATCTATAAAATTTGAAAGATTTGAGGGAAGCATGGTTGTATTTATGCTATATTCGTATACTTGTATTCATACCACAACTGTGGGCAATATTAAATTGAACAAAAAATATTTGTGGGAGTATCATTAGCAAAAGCGAGGAAGGGTGGGTCATAAGGCCTACACCCGAAACTATATGTGCCGGTGTCGGAATGGAGCGTGATTTGGGATTAAATTCAAATATTGGTGAAATTGTGACTATTTCCCCCAAAGTGGGATGAAACTAATACTTGTTAATTGGAAAAGAAAAAGCCAACCCACACGACATATGTAGGAAGGCGGCCTAGCTGATCGGGTGGAGATCAGACTCCATGTAGCGCAGACTGTGGTACTACTCTTGTGAAAACTTTCTTTCATATCATATTGTCAAACCACATTGTCCGTGCGGAAATGGCCTAGCCGATCGGGCGTGATCGGATTCCGTGCTAACAAAGACGGTGGTAATATCGGTGCTAGTGATCTCCCAACCAAATGTGTGTGTGTGTGTATATATATATATATATATATATATATATATATATATATATATATATATATATATATATATATATATATTATTTTCTTACTTGAAAATCATTATGTTTCAATTGGTTATTTAGGTATTGTTGATTATGACTTGCTGTGTTGACATGGTGCTTATTTGAAACTTTGTTATCTTTATGATTTCTTCTTTATACTTGTATGAAAGTTCTTTCTAACTTGATGGTGTTTAGTTATATATACTAATGCTATTCAATGACACTAATGTCCCTTTTGCCGGGGGCGCTATGCCTTTAAATATATGTAGGTGTTTCTATAGCAGGCAGTGTTGGTCGCAGCTGTTGCCGCATCATCATTTCAACTGACTTGGTGAGCCCCACTTTATTTTGGGGTCCTGTTTCATCTGTTTATCGTGTACTTTGTATTTGAGGTATAACCGGGGTCTTGTTACTGGCATTTCAATATTATTCTTCAGTTGTAATTAGAGGCTCTGTAGACAGGTTGTGGGTGGCATTTCCTATTAGAAATATTGGTATTCGGCAAATATGTTTTCCTTCATATTTATAAAAATTGTCATATTTTGGATATTATGGTTGAAATGGATAATGAAAACTAAATGGAAGTTGTTAATGATTTTTTTTTACAAAAGTATGATTAGTGGAGTTAATCTCCTCTTTAATGAATTAGTTTAGGTAGAAGGAAACCTAACAGGCTTGCTCAGTCGGGTTTACTTGGTTGAGCGCCGGTCACGCTCCTCGGTTTTTGGGTCGTGATATGAAGATTGTCAAATATCAAGTTCAGAAGCAACCCTATAAGCACAAGAACATGGAGGTAAGTAATTACGGATAATATAGGCGAGGAAGGACATCAAAAAATATTCCATCGAATATTCGATGTAATAAGCTCGAACTTTACAAGAGTCGGAGGATCCTCCCTAAGTACCACAATGAAAGACAGGCCGAGGAAGTAAGGAAGAAAGCTTTAACCTAAGCACAGTGACCTAAAGAGGAAATGTTCATGTAAAAACAATACAATAACAACATTGTATGCACCTCATAAGAAAATGGCACTTATCATGTCTAATGAATGGGAAGTAAAATCAAAAGTAATATTCGAGATGATATGAGTTTCACGAAAACTCCAACATGCATTGGAACTAAGATAAGCTAAGTATGCACGCAACAAGGGGGCAGAAAGACCAGGAATAACTACACCATTCTCTCCATGGTCCTCTAGATCATTGTTTTCATGTGTGTTTAGTGAGTTAGACATTTTGACCTGAAATCAAAGATTCTTGGACAAGAAAAACTGTGAAAGATAACATGCATTATGTAGTAAACTAGCAAGAGAACAATTACTATTATTTTTAGCCCCACGGTGGGCGCCAAACTGTTTACCTTGAAAATGGTTATTACAATTAGATTTGATTATGTGGTTCTTAAAATACGTGATTTATTTTTATGCTAGTTGTTAGACAGTAGATGCTAAGTGTGAGACTAGAAAGCAAAGTGAAATCTTGAGTATTGCATGATATGCAAACCGAGTGACTGAGAATCGGGGCCTCGAGCTAGGGCATACGGGGCCTCGAGGTTGAGCTAAACGTTAGGATGTGGACAGTCGACAGAGAACTAACCATTCTAATGGCCTTGATTAAGGCTCTTTATGATCAATAATGAGTAATGAATGAAGAAAAATTAATGAAACATAATAAATGTAAGAAATAAATGTAAGTAATAAGATCAAAGAAGAATATGTTTATGTTTGAGAGAAGAGAATATGTTTTGTGCAAATAATGACAAGGATACCCTTTATATAGGAGGGAGAATCCTAACACAGTACAGGTGCATTTATTACAAATACATGTCACTGGTACAACAATTTAATACCACGGTACGGGCATGTACTAGCCTAATAGACTTGGTCATCTTTTAACAGGTGCATTGGGAACTTCCCGTTTCTCCATCATAGCCATCGATTTGGGTTGTCCCGAGGTAGAACGTCGAGAACCCTCGGGGTCGAACCTCGAATCGTGCCTTGAGCCTTTGGATACGTGCTTATGAAGCGTCATAATGACCATGAAATCGGACTCTCTAATTTTTACCGTATACACGTATCTACTAGAGTCTTGTTTATGGGTGTGTTGTGCATCACATTTATAAGCATGATGCTACAGGGCATTTAGGACTATCACTCTTTCTTCTTACTCTATATGGTGTGGTAGAGCTATATTGTTAGAACTTAATTTCCTACACTCCATTTTATTCATAAATCGACGATGCCTACATCTAGAAGGACGGTTGGTAAGAGATATAGCAGTGGAAGAGTTGAGTCAGAAGAACCCGATTTTTCATGATACTTACGATAAGTAAATGTAAGGCCTTCAGTAGATCATGTGTGTACTAAGACATATAAGCCTCTTGATATGGAGCTTTAAGGCAAGAATATCTATCCACCTTTACGGTGAAAAACAATGAGAGATTTAAAAGATAAATACAAGTTCCAAGAAGCAAAAGAAGAAAGATGAAGACGGGTACGAGGTGCCCAGTTAATGAAGGTTAACAATAATTACAACTCAGACGGAGGAATATAAAACTTTTGAGTTACTTCAACAGTAACAAAAGTGTGTATAATTGGCCACACCGATCTAAGTTATTCCATGTGGGAGCTAACAAATATGGTTTAAGAGAAGGACGAAATATCAGGATACGACTAGGGTTAGAGTGACCCAAAATGGTTGATGGATTGTTTGTATTAGTAGACATTTCCGAAGGATATTGCAAAAGTGCTAATAAATATCCTTGTGAGACATCCAGATGGTGCACTCTAAAATAGTACAACTAGATATGAGTACTACAAAGATAAGCACTGGAATCCTTGAAGGGATAAATATTACCTAAGTGTAGGTCTTGTTCCTAGCAGAGAAATAATGTTTGGCAACCTTAAGAGCCAGTAGTTGGAGCAAGAGGTGCTAAAAATAAAAAAATGTCTTGTTCAAGTTTTCAGAATAAAGGGATAGATATAGATTTCAGCGGGAAATAAGAAGAGAGTTAATGAAACATTACGAGTAACATGTTATACATGGATGACAATGGTAGATTAAAAAGATGACACTATTACAGAGTCTATAGTCAAGGGAAGGAAAATACAAGAGGTAAGGCCTTGAGGCAACAAAAGAGTATAGGTCATAAAGTCATATCCTCATCTCGATAAATAAGTTTGTGACTCTAATATGATTATTAGAAGGAAAAGTTAGACCCCAGAGTAATAGAAATCAGTATGGATTGGTGAACAAGATGAACAAAACATGAATTAGGGACTGACTAATTTGATCGGCATCATGAGAATTTCATATTGCGTTCTGACGATAATAGAATGGGCAATAGAAGATGATTCATGAGAAATTTAGAGAATGGTCATTCAGGAAAACGCTTCCCTAAAGAAGGCAATGTGAGCAAAGTTAAGCATCCCTAAAGAAGGCAATCGCGAGTAAGAAAATTTCGTTATCCTTGGCACAGAAAGATCACCACAAGGCAAGCAAGGGTCATCGATGACGTGAAAAGACACCAAAAAAGAAAATGGAAAACATCTCTAGGCAGCTTGTCGTAACACTAAATCTTAGTATTCCCTTAAAGAGGGGAATATAAAGTGACGTGGCATTAAGTCAGAATTAAGTGGTTCTAGTAACTACGGAATGGTTAAGGAAGAATGCAATAAAAATGAGAAAGGGATGAGATTGAAGTTATTCAAAGCCCACAGATATGCTATGATTCCAGAATATTATGCAAACACGATTTCAAGAAAAGGAAGTAAGCGTCCCTGCCCGAGATGTTATTGATAGATAAGGAGCCAGTTCGAGACGTATATTAGGGCAAAAGAAATAATCCAAGAAAGATTATGCGGAATATTGATCTGAGAATTGGATAATGGGTATTTAGTAACTGATTCAAGAAGAGCCTAGTTATGGCTAAACAGAAGGTTACAGATTAGTAAGCTGGTCGTGCAAGATAAACATAGTAAAATCTAATATAGTGAATTCAGCCCTGCAGTTATGACATTATAATTCTTGAGATATATTCAAATAGGAGTTGGGGAAGTTAAAGGCACTGTATGAGCATTACGGAAATAAAAGAGAACGCTACTGGAAGATTGTCAAATATCAAGTTCAGAAGCAACCCCATTGTAACGACCCAACCGGTCGTTTTGAGATTTTGCACTTTGAACGCCGATTCTCAGGCATGACTTGCCCCGTGTAATATATTATGAATGATGTAGATCGTTGGTTTTGGTTTTAGGAAAATTTGGAATAAATTTGAAAGAACAGTCTCAGTTGAAAGTTTTGAATTTGAAAGGTTTGACCAAGAGTTGACTTATTTGTATATGAGCTCGGATCGGAATTTTTATGATTCGGTTAGCTTCGTTGGGTGATTTATGACTTAGGATTGTTATTGGAAGTGGTTTTGGAGGTCCCGTGTAGAATTAGGCTTGAATTGGCGAAGTTGGTATTTTGTCGATTTCCGGTTGATAGGCGAGATTTTGATCCGAGGGTCGGAATGGAATTATGAGAGTCACTGTGGCTTAATTATGTAATTTGGGATGTGTGTGAAAAATTTCAGGTCATTCGGAGGTGATTTGGTTGTGTTTTTGATCAAATGCGTATTTCGGAAGTTTTAGAAGAACTTAGGCTTGAATCCGATGTGGATTGATGGTTTTGGTGTTGTTTGAGGTGTTTTGATGATTGGAAAAAGTTTGAATGATGTTATGGGTTATGTTGATAGGTTTGGTTGAGGTTCTGAGGGCCTCGGGTGTGTTTCGAGAGGTAATTCGGATAATTTGAAGTTGGAAAAATTGCAGAAAATTTGCATGTTCAGCTGTGCAGAGTTTTGCCTTTAGCGATCGCGTAGGCAGCCCCGCGATCGTGTAGTGGGGTTTAAGAAGACTGTCTGAGTTTTCTTCGCGTTCACAAAGTAGGTCCCGCGATCACGTAGTGTGAGAGGGCTGTTTATCGCATTTGCGTACGTGTGGCTGCGATCGCGTAGTGTCTTTTGGTCAACTGGTCTAAGGTCGCATTTGTTCATCGTGTTCGCAGGAGGAAGTGCACGTTCGTGAAGGGTATTTTTGAGGAATCATCACGATCGCGATTGGTATTACGCGATCGCAGAGACTTATTTGGGGTGTTTGAAAATTTGCTCTTCGCGATCGCGAGGGAATTGCCCCGATCGCGATGAAGGAAAATAAGCCTGGGCAGAATGTTTTTAAAGTCATCTTGTTCGCGAATGTGGGTCTATTTTCACCCATGGCTGCTCGTTTTTGGAGGTTCTTGAAGGAAATTAAAGAGGGATTCAAGGGGAAACAACTTGAGGTAAGAATCATGATCTTAAAACTCGATTATATTATGAAATCTATCTAAGAATTCATGGAAATCAAGCCTAAAATTGATGAAGTAGGGTTTGAGATTTTGAAATTTTATTTAGGGATTTGAAGGACCATTTGGGGTCGGATTTGAGAGCTTTTGGTATGTATGAACTCGTGGCTAGATAAGGTACCCGTTGATGTAAAATTTTCTGAATTTTGAGAAGTGGGCTCGGGGCTCGGGTTTTGCTAATTTTGGGACTTTTGATATTTTTCGATTGTTTTTGCTTGGGCGTTGTTCCCTTAGCATATTGTGATGTATTATTTCTGGTTTTGGATAGATTCGACGTGCGTGGAGGCCAATTCTAGGGGAAAAGGCGTGGTGAGCTAGAGATATCGCCGGTTCGAGGTGAGTTATGATTGTAAATGATATTCTAAGGGTTTGAAACCCCGTATTTGCATAATGTAGTGCGATATTGAAGTGAAACACGCGCTTAATGATGAGCGCGGGGTTATTTACGATTGGGGATAGTAACTTGGTCCGTCCCGATTGATGTTTTCACCGCGTATTTGACTGAGATATGTTTGTTATCAACATGATTTGGGATTATTTCCATATTTTGGGGTTCATGCCGACTATTTGATCCTTCCTGGACTTTTATCACTGTTTCCTCACTATTTTGATATATTACTTGAACTCAGTCCTATCGTTTATTACTATTTTACAAACTCAGCCACTTTTAATTGAATTTTAAGACTTAAATGATGTTTCCACTGTTGTTTGGGCTGAGCACTACTATTTCATTGATGCCCGAGGGGCTCATGATGTTTTTCCGGATTGAGCGAGGCCAAGGTCCATATGTGAGGATATGCTGAGTGATATGAGGCCGAGGGCCTGAGATACATAAGGCACCTTGTGAGCGATACTAGGAGGCTTTCAGGCATGTTAGTGATGTGAGGAGGCTTTCAGGCCTTATGAGTAATGTGAGGAGGCTTTCAGGCCTTATGAGTGATGTGAGAAGCCTTTTAGGCCTTATGTTGATATAGCGCTTGGGCCGTAAGGGGCCCCTCCGGAGTTTGCACAACCACAGTGAGGGCGGGTACCCATATGATCTGAGAGTGAGCCCGAGGGGCTGATGCTATGCTGAGTGACTGATACTGAGCCCAAGGGGCTGATACTGTTCTGAGCGATTGATATTGAGCCCGATGGGCAGGTATTGTTTTGAGATATTGCCCGAGGGGTGAATTTTTATGTGCTTATCTTCCAGATTTACTTGTCTTTTTACCTGTTATACTGTGGTATTTGTGCCTGAGGGACGGATTTTCTATTCTTATTCGGCACTAACTATTTTGAAATCATTTCATAACTGTTGAAATGCTCATTTTCAAAAGAGATTTAAATTGAGCCAAGATATTTTCAGAGGTTTCACAGCTTCACTATTTTCTCAAAGCATTATACCCTGCTTCTACAACATGATGGTTTGCTTTACGTGGTTTCTTACTACTCAATTGTTATTTACCATTATTACTCACGGAGTTGGAGTACTCACTTTACTCCTTGCACCTCGTGTGCAGAAGCGGGTTTGGCCGATCAGAGGCAGAGTTATATGAGTTAAGGAGGTGACTGTCAGCTTTCGCAACACCATGTTTCTCTCTTTTGTTCATTATTCCACTTTTGTATATTTTGACCTTGTAGTGGACTTAATTCTGATAGATGCTCGTGACTTATGACACCCCGATTAGGGCTGTGTTGGGTTGTATTTTTGCTAATTAATACTATTGAGTAATATCTAAGCTGTTTATTTATGTTTAACTATTTTTTTTAAAGAGCAGTTGGGTTAGTTGGCTAGCCTCGTCTTCAAGAGAGGCTCCATCACGACCAATGCGGGGTTTGGGTCGTGACAAGTTGGTATCAGAGCCTAGGTTACTAGGTCTCACGAGTCATGAGCAGGTTTAGTAGAGTCTCGCAGATCGGTATGGAAACGTCTGTATTTATCCTTGAGAGGCTGCATAATCTTTAGGAAAACTTCACATTCTTGAATTCTTATCATGCATCTTTGATTCATCTTGAAAAGAAACTCTTGAAATTCCTTCCATGCGTTTGTATGCGCGCTTGAGCGCTCAGTATCAGACGTGCCTTGATGGCTTGTGATTCCCCGATCAAGGGGTGAGATGTGATCTATGTGAGTTTGATGTTGGGTCAGTTTGGAGGACTTGAGGCCGGATCTTTGCCTGTGGTTTGAGCACTGAGGTGTTTATTGTATGAGTAATCTTTTGAACTTATATGTTTGGCAGTGTCCCTATTAGTGGAAGTGACGGTTGAATAACCACGTGATGAGTATGTTATTAATGCGGGACGTATCTATGTAACTTGGAAGTGAAGAGGAAGTCTGCTGGATAAAAGATGCACTATTAAGTGTTTGATTTCTATTGTGATTTGATGTGTTGCCGAATTATGGGCGCGTGAAGAATCATTATGTGTCTCCTAGTTGGGGAGTGAAGTGTATTTCATGTGGCGGTATGAGTTCAGACCCGGGAAGACTAAATGACTGTGTAATGTGTATGACGGTAGAAGGTATGCAAAAATGTTAGATTGAGGCGAAGCAGGTAGTATGATCCTTATGTGTATGTTAGAAGATCTCATGTGTACTTGAAGGGTACGTGTCGAAATTTGAAATTTCGGATCGCTTAAGAGAGTGGACTTAACTGTGCGGGGATGGATGCGAGATTTGCAGAAGATTTACAGCACTAGATGATCTGTGTTTTCATAAAGTTATAAGTGATTTGAGTTTAATCTCACTATGGTATTGTGGCGTCAATAGAGTAAACGCTGTTATGAGTTGTTGAGTGTATCTCGATCCATGGGTTAGAGCCAAGTGGGGGAGTCTGCTGTGAGCAGTTGATTGCACGGTTATGTGCTACTTTGGTTCTAGTTTGGGGCATGCGAGTGAGTTAGCTATGGCTAGAGTAAAGGAAAATTTTGACAAAGGTTATACTATGCTTCATAGGGTATGGGAATCGCGGAATGTCTAGAGTGTTTTTGGTAAAGAATGCTCGGCGCATAGAGCAGGAAGTTGCTTGGTTGTATTAGAATAAGGATTTCATTTTGAGGTATCAGGGTGCCAATGATGCACGGGTGGTTCTCTCCATTAGGTCAGGTAATTTGTAGTTTGAATAAGAGTGAATGACTTTCGAGAATGATTCTAATGTGTTCAAGATTCTACAAGAAACAATCGTGTATCCTAAGGTTGTGTATGTGGTTAGAGAGTGTGTTTTCATTGGAAAAAGGTCAAGACTTGTGGTATTTTTATGTCAATTATGGGATCCTATGTATTACTATCTGGAAGGTGAAGGTAACGAATTTAGATTCACATGAAGTTCTTCAAAGTAAAGTATTTTGGAATGTGGTGTTTTTGGGGATATTTGAGAGAGTATTCAATGGCTTATGGGTCTTAGTCAGTGTGGTCTTGTGCTTGGGTCTCGTGTAGTGAGCCTGGGTTGAGAGATTGTGGTACTATAGCAAGAGGGAGCATCTAAGTTTAAAATGAATCAGAAGGAAATTTAGCTAGATGGAATAGTTTGATAGTAGACCGAATTGGTATGGTAGGATATGATCAATTCCTTGTATGTGTTAGAGGTAATGGGTTCTTACAGGTATTTTGCAGCAATGCTCATGGGATTTGATGGCTTGCTTAGCTTGGTCTTGTTAGAAGGGTTTAGTCCTGGCAGTTTAATTTTTGCAAACGGAGTTGGGAGAGTTCTTGTTGATTTCTACCGTGGTTGGAGTGGTGCATTTCCTATGAAGATGAGAGGCATGTGATGTATAATGATTTTATTCTAGATGGGATCAATAGAAGTTCTTGACTAGTTGAGTGCGTAGATGTCTGTGGCTCGGAAGGGAGATAAAAGTTTTCATGTTATCCTTGGATTGTATGGCATATGCGGTACGTTGTAGAGGATTGAGATTGCGTGTATGAGGTTTAGCTCAATTCTGAAAGGAAGTTCATAACACTCTTAGGCAACGAGTAGCCTCAGAGGATTAAGGAAATTCTATTGTTATTTGGAAGTGATTTAACGAGAGTATAGGTTTTAGAAAAAAAGGGCAATGTGATTTAGTTGATGGCACTTCAGTAGTACTGCGACACTTTCATGCTGGATCGACTGTTGATATTCGAGTTGCTTGTATGGCACATGGGAATTTTAGAATATCTTTCGTGGAATGACTGGGTACCTGAGGTGTGATACCTATTCGGACGGCGGAATTAGGGACCAGGTATGGTGATTTGTGTGCTACATAGAATTGGAGACCGCAAGTCCTCATATTCAGGCTATGATGTGGTTGTAGATCATGTGTATTGGCACTGTTTAGCAACTACCGGGGATTTGGAGGCTCAAGCGGATCTTTATTTGTTGGTATGTTAGATTTTGGATGTGATGTTGGAATTCGGACTGCTTGTCTTAGTGTTGGGTTATTCTAGACTATTGCGCTATGGGCTATGCTGGAATTGCCATGAGTTGAGTGGTGAGGTGTGTTGGATTATGTTCTAGCAGAATGATTTATATTTCAAAGACTCAGCGGACGACTGGGAAGGATTTCCTTTCTTAATTGGGCCTTCGTGATGGATGTCAGTGCAGAGGTTGCTATCATTGATTCAGTTCCGGTGTTGAGGGACTTTTCGGGCATTTTTTGTGGCCGGTCATGTCGCCCGGCATGGTTGTTGATTTCGGTATTTATGTGGTGCCGGGCACCGTATCGTAGGGCATCAACAGGAGTTATAGTAGTGCAAGGAGCAGCTTCAGGCTTCCTTGGTAATGAGTTGGTTGGCAGGTCGATGTGGATACGTGTGTAGCTTGAGTAGGCTTGTTTGGCCCCGAATTGTAATGTTGAGGGATAGGTTGATTTGATTGTTATTGGTCTTGTTAGTGATCTGGGGAGATTTATGAGTTGCTTTTCTATGTTGTGAGACATTAGGATTTGTTGGTTATGGGCACATGTGGTGCGATTTTGTTGCGAATTCATAGTGAAAGTTGAGCGGGAAGAGTAATTGGGTGCTGCTCGGTGAATGGAGTATTGGTTATGACCTATCTGGTTACATGGTATATGTTAACTCTCTCACCGTGTGTGTAATGATTTGCTTTGGTTACATACCTCAAATGAACATGGTTGTGGATTTCGAGCATAGTGACTTGAGGTGTTTCATGTGGAGCAATATTTGGATAGGATCACACGTTGCAGCAAAGTTGTGTGGAAATATGACCTAGCAGGTCAAATTTGTGTGTTCTATTTCTATGTTGTAAGACGGGTATTGGTGAGCTTGCGGTACGACTCTTTCGTTCGAGTCAGTTTCATGAGGTGAGTATGTTTGGATTGTTGCTTATTGGTGCGCGGACTGCGCAAAAAGTAGCTTAGGCCCGTATTGATGTGTCATGTCACCATGATGGTGTGCTTGGTCAGAACAGATCGTTGGGATCACTAATAAATACAAACGGATTCGATTTCTGCGTGATTGATGGGTATATGTCGAGGTTCGATTCAAAATTTGCTCGGGTAATTGCCAAAGGAGAAATGGCCTCATGAATTGTTGATATGAGAAATGGTTATGGTTTATTGCATGCTTCATTCATCGTTTGCAGTATATGAAAGTGTTTGAATAAGACTTTAGCTAATAAGAGGTTTTTCATCGGTATTTGGTTGTTGTGGGCAGCTGCTGTGAATGGAAGTCATTGCTGCATGTGTTTGAGTTATGTGGTATATCATATAAGTGCACCTGAGGTTACAGACATGGGCTATTATAGCTTGTTTGGGACTATTCAGAGTATAGGTGTGAGGTTTTGATCGTATTGATAGTTTCAGATGTGAAAGTGTAGTTCTATGGTTTATGAACTAGGATGGATTGTGAAATTTCATCTATGTTGCGTTATCGGACCTATGTAAGATAGGGTGACGTGGGATCATCCTCGGGTATATACATGGTAAGGTTATTCAGCGTTTGGTTGGCTTTTGGAACAACTATGGGTACGTTCGAGGACAAACGTATGTTTAAGTGGGGGAGGATGTAACGACCCAATCAGTTGTTTTGAGCTTTTGCCCTTTGAACGCCGATTCTCGGGCACGACTTGCCCAGTGTAATATATTATGACTGATGTAGATCGTTGGTTTTGGTTTCAGGAAAATTTGGAATGAATTTGAAAGAACAATCTTAGTTGAAACCTTTGAATTTAAAAGGTTTGACCAAAATTGACTTATTTGTATATGAGCTCGGATCAGAATTTTATGATTCAGTTCGCTTCGTTGGGTGATTTATGACTTAGGAGTGTGATCGTAAGTTGTTTTGGAGGTCCCGTGCAGAATTAGACTTGAATTGGCGAAGTTAGTATTTTGGCGATTTCCAATTGATAGGCGAGATTTTGATCCGATGATCGGAATCGAATTCCGAGAGTTTCTGTGGCTTCGTTATGTTATTTGGGATGTGTGTGCAAAATTTCAAGTCATTCGGAGGTGATTTGCTTGGTTTTTTTTATCAAATGCGTGTTTCAGAAGTTTTAGAAGAACTTAGGCTTGAATCTGATGTGGATTGATGGTTTTGGTGTTGTTGGAGGTGTTTTGATGATTGGAAAAAGTTTGAATGATGTTATGAGTTATTTTGGTAGGTTTGGTTGAGGTCCCAAGGGCCTCGAGTGTGTTTCGGGAGGTTATTTGGATCATTTGAAGTTGGAAAAATTGTAGAAAATTTGCAGGTTCAGCTGTGTAGAGTTTTGCCTTTCGCGATCGCGTAAGCTGCCCCGCGATCGCGTAATGGGATTTGAGGAGACTGTCTGAGAGTTCTTCGCATTCGGGAAGTAGGTCCCATGATCGCATAGTGTGAGAGGGCTGTGTATCGCGTTCGCGTGCGTATGGCCGCGATCGCGTAGTGTTTTTTGGTCAACTGGTCTAAGGTCGCATTTGTTCATCACGTTCGCAGGAGGAAGTGCGCGTTCGCGAAGGGTATTTTTGAGGAATCATCGTGATCGCGATTAGTATTACGTGATCACATAGAGTTATTTGGGGTGTTTGAAAATTTTTTCTTCGCGATCGCGATGAAGGAAAATATGCCTGGGCAGAATGTTTTTAAAGTCATCTTGTTCGCGAATGTAGGTCTATTTTCACCCATGTCTGCTCGTTTTTTTAGGTTCTTGAAGGAAATTAAAGAGGGATTCAAGGGGAAACGACTTGAGGTAAGAATCTTGGTCTTAAAACTCGATTATATTATGAAATTCATCTAGAAATTCATGGAAATTAAGCCTAAAATTGATGAAGTAGGGCTTGAGATTTTGAAATTTGATTTAGGGATTTGAAGGACCATTTGAGGTCGGATTTGAGAGCTTTTGGTATGTATGAACTCGTGGCGAGATAAGGAACCCGTTGATGTAAAATTTTCTGAATTTTGAGAAGTGGGCCCGGGGCTCGAGTTTTGCTAATTTCTGGACTTTTGATATTTTTCGATTGTTGTCCCTTGGGCTTTGTTCCCTTAGCATATTGTGACGTATTCATTCTGGTTTTGGATAGATTCGATGCGCGTGGAGGCTGATTCGAGGGGCAAAGACATTGTGAGCTAGAGATATCGCCGGTCCGAGGTTAGTAATGATTGTAAATTATATCTTGAGGGTTTGAAACCCCGGATTTGCACAATGTAGTGCTATATTGAAGTGAAACACGCGCTTAATGACGAGCGCGAGGTTATTAACTATTGGGGATTGTATCTTGGTCTGTCCAAATTGATGTTTTTACCACGTATTTGATTGAATATGTTTGTTATCAACATGATTTGGGCTTATTTCCATATTTTGGGCTTCATGCCGACTATTTTATCCTTCGTGGACTTTTATCACTGTTTCCTCACTATTTTGATATATTACTTGAACTCAGTCCTGTCATTTATTACTCTTTTATAAACTCAGTGTAAGGCCCCGTGAAATCCCTACTCAAAAACCTGGATTCCGTGGTGCCAAGTTAGGATCATGTGTTAAAAAGTCAAGAATAAGCTTCCAGAAAAATGCAAGAAATGCGGTCCAGAATACGGTCGCATAATCGAAATGTGGTCCCATAATCGAAATGCGGACCGCATATCTGTCGCAGAGTGAGGAAGAATGTTGGTTAAAATTGAAGTCAGTTATGCGGTCGCATAATCGAAATGTGGACCGCATAGTCGTCACATATTTTCCTTTGAACTTTGCGAGGGTCAGTTCTGCGGTGCACTTTTCGACCGCAGAACATGAATGCGGACCGCATTCTTACCACAGACTAAGTCAGAATGTTTAGTTTTTGGTGAGCATTTTGCGGACCGCATGTTTACTCTGCGATCGCATATTTGAATCGGGGCTCCAATTTTCTAATTTTTAACCCGACCTCCCTATCGATATATTCGATATTGTAGCTCATTTCAAGCATATATTCTGAGACTTTTAGAGAGAGCGAGAGAGGTTCTTAGAGGTGGAAAGTGTCTCCCATCAAATTCCCCTTGAGCCTTGCTAAAACATTGAAGAAATCAAGCGAAGACACCTAAATTTTCATTTCCAAGAGGTAAGATTCATAATCTCAGCTCTTATTTCTACACTTAGGTACATGGGGCCAGTAGAGAAGTAATTCAAGAGTATAAGAATGATGTTCTTTACGTGCATGTCAAACCATAGGATATTGGAAGGTAGAAAACTAAAAAAAAGGCAATTGGGGGTATAAATGATAGAAATTCCTCACAAAGAGGGGCTAAGATCCCAATGTACCTTTAGTGTTTGATGATATGCTCGAACCAAGCTAGAACTTCAGTTTCGTCTCTAGTTCTCGATTTAATTTGTAATTCTTACTCAATAGATCGAAGTGCTAAGAGTTCCGGAAATTGTAATAGAGTAAGGAAAAGCTTTATTGAGGTATGTATGGCTAAAACCCCTTTTTATTAGAAATTGAGCTCCGTTATCATTATGAAAGTATGGTAAGAGTTGAATTGGCTAGTGTATTGATTGTCATTATGCATTAATTGATTTGCATATATCTATACATATTCGTGAAGGGTGTGTCTCAATGTGAATAATGTGACAATCTTGACAATTAGAAAATGATGAAAAATACTGTTATGTGTTGAAATACTTGGGTTATAAGCCAACATTGAAACAAAGAATTATTCATGCTAGCTATGTGCTCACTTGCCTGTGATTGCAACTTGAATTATCCTTGATATATGTGTCTATGATCACAACTTGTAAGATGAATATTGAAAAGGGGAAACAATATGGTGATGGTGGCCATGAGTGCCCCAGGAATTGTTATGATATGTGTGGGATAAAGA
>MU738908.1:0-15256 GCA_026770625.1 Nicotiana glauca | reverse complement strand
TAAGGGTTCTTGAGAAGAGTCAAAAATCTCTTTACCTTTAGAAGAAGGAGTTTTAGAGATAAAACCTTTGGTGCCTGAACTTGGGGAAGGAGAAGCAAAACCAGTTGAGTCTCCACGTATGGATCTTAAACTTCGAAGCCTTCCTCCTCTGTCCCTACTATGCTTAATCGGAGCAGGGGCATTAGGAAATTGATCAAGAATTTGAACTTTTCTAGGGTTGGGCGTCGGAGACGTCATTGTTGGATGAATTTTAACAAAGGAAAGTAAAAGGAAGCAAGAAAACACTTGTTGAAGAAGATGACAAAGGAAGAGAGAATTGAAAAGGTATATGGAAGCAACCGTCAAACTAAGAGTTATAATGATGAAAAGTCTATATTAAAGGGAACTGTCACTTCGTGAAAAGAAAGGTTGAAGAAGCCTAGAAAAAAGGAAGTAGAATTGCAGAACTAATTAGAAGATCACACGTGTAAGAAGCANTTATATTAAAGATGATGTGGCATGACACGTGGATTGGTCAAAAGGTCAACAGGTAATAATTAATTGAGAGACACGAGAAGAACAACTCAAAATAGGCACGAGGTGCAATTTAGATACGTATCTCGTACCTAAATGAAGCATTTAGGTCTAGGAATTCTTAAGGATTCAAAAGACAAGAATCTGGTGACGAAAGATACGGGAAGAGGAAGTTAAACAGGCACGAAAAGAAGTTTAGACACGAGTCCCGTACCAATTCGAGTCATTTAAAGCCAACGGATCGAAAGGCATTGAAGACATGGATCTGAAGGCAAAAAGGAGTCCAAATTCAATATTAAATACCTGATACGTTGGAAAATTGGTATTTAATAGGAATGATTGTGTAACGGCTTATTTAATGTCATTTATTACTCATAGTTGTCTCATTAAAGTTTAGGTTTCATTCTTTTAACTAGAATCAGCTATAAAAGGAAGAAGTCTCATCATTTGTAGAGACACGAAATATCATTGACATCATATTGGAATACAAATTTCTTTATTGCTTATTCTTGTTTAAAGAAAGCCTATTGTACTTTTTGGTTTCTTGATTATCAGTAACCCGATTTCTTATCTTAAATTCTAGCTTTGACCAAATTATCATTTTTTGGTTAAACACCAGTGAGACCTCCCAAGTGTAGATTAACCTTATCTTGCCCTGATCCGCCCAGATCATTCCACCACATATGTAACTCCAGAGGGATCCGGTTCATGACTTTTATTGGAAATTCGTGCTCATTCTGCACATTTATTAGGGTGACTTCAGTTAAAAGACAATCAAGACTTCTTTTGACTAAAAAGGTTTAGCACTATTTCAAAAATTTATGAGAATGTCCGGCTTTCCCAATATGGCCTTTTAGCACTTCAATGAAGTATATTTAAAGGTTTTGTTTGCTGATCGGCCAAAATTTGAGAAATGACCATAGGTGGTTGTTCTTGAAAAAACGGCCTTCCAGCGCCCCTTCGGGGATTTTTGGCTATTAGACAAGAATGGTGTCACCTTTACCTGACAGGCAAAACTAATGACTTTTATGTACCCCTAATCATATTTTCCAATTTTCAAAGAAAATAGTTGAGCCTGATGGGGGTTGCTTACGTATCCCACATCCGGTGAGAATCAAACTTATGTAGTTCTGCCCAATAAAACAAACTATATTTGAGAGCAAGACTCTTTTTTCCCCTCTTTTTTTTTTTTTTGTAAATAAAGCTAACTATTTGTTTTTAAATAAGATTCTTTTTTTTCTTTTTCATTTTTCATTGGCAAAAGACCTTTTTTTTCTTCCCCTTTTTTTCTTTTTCTAAAATTCGGCAGAGTTTCAACGCTATCTGGACATTGATTTTACCCAAACAGGTAATTATCTCTCTTTAATTCGCATACCGCTATTTCCTTTGAAAGCCGATCAGCATGCAAATCCATAACAAATAAGTGCACAAGTAAGATGCATCAGGATGGTCTATTCTTTTTGGGTACACCTGTCCTAGATGGACCCAACCCCTATGTTGAGTCCCCTAAGTCAAAATGCACATGATGCGGATAAGCGTCCCTACTAAGGATACGGCATGAGGCTGAGTTATTCTAGGTTCAAAACCTGGGTATATGTTCTAGATTGTGTACCCAAGCGGACAACTTGAGTCGAGGAGGGGGCTACATGCCGGGAACCAAAAGGCCATCCGGCTTAGTAACTTGTCTGACCTCTTTCTTATTTCAAGGTATGACACTAACAGAATAGTGAGTCTCGACCAGCGAGCACATCCCCGGAGATGAGAAGAGAATAGTTTCGTGGCAGTTTTATACATACAGTTCAAATAATATCAAAGCGGTAAAAAGCAATATTTTTCACATTAGTCCCAATTCCAAGCTCGAATTCTGAACCCTGAATAGAAGTTCTGGGTTCTTGTCCCCAGCAGAGTCGCCAGAGCTGTCACACCTTCTTTTTCTACTACGCCCCGTGAAAGGTATAATAAAAGGAGTTTTTCCAATTAAAGGACAATCGACACGGGATTTGTTTATTAAGAGATTTAGAGTCGCCACTTAGGAGATTTATGGTGTCCCAAGTCACTGGTTTCAATCCCGAATCAAGGAAAGGGTTTGACTCTGTATTACAGTAGCGAATCAAAAATTCGGGTAAGGAATTCTATTAACCCGGGAGAAGGGGTTAGGCACTCCCGAGTTCCGTGGTTCTAGCACGGTCGCTCAACTGCTATATTTGGCTAAAATATGATTATTATACATGTTCTCATATAGTGATAATTTAGACTTATTTACCGCTTTTAATTTCAATTTTAAGAAGGTGAACTTCATTTAAAAATGTGTTTTTGGATCACGTCACATGAAATGCACCCGTATCATCGACACATTCTTATTCAACGTTTTGGTATTCGGATTTGGGTTGCTTGAAAGGCACACCCGTATTTGAGGAGGTAAAATTGTTAAAAGCGCGCCTAAAGTGGCTAACGGGTTATTATCTTTGTGGAGGCCGTAAAATTTGCTAAACGGAATGCCACGAATTCTAAGTATTAATATAACATTTAACGAGGGCCCCGCAATTTATGCGTTTTTTTTGGCGAGGCTCATCTCATCTTATTATTTAAAGGCCAACCTAAAAGCAATCTATCATTTTTCTGTTGAATTTTTCTCTAAAGAGCCCTACTTAATTAATGTTCTAAAATTCGGGCCTCAAGTTCAAGTCCGGATTCAAAGAAAAGGGGGAAACATCTTAATTTGAACCCGCTACCTAACTCGAAAGCCCAAATTTACCAATTGACCTTATTCATAACACACCTTACCTATTAAAAGGGAATTGAACCAAATGGGCGAGCCGGCTCAAAGAACTAATGTTAAGGGTAAGAAAATTGGGAATTGGGCCTGTCATGAAGCCCAGCAGCTCAGGCCCTTATTGAATTAGAATAAAATAGGCCTGGTATTAGTTTTGGCCACGTTGAAATACTTCTTCAGGGCCCAAACAGTCCACGCCTTGAAAATGTCAACTAAAGTCAGAATTTAATTTTACTGTACATAAACATGGTATAAAACATCAGGCTTCAGATCCATGTATCAACTAGAATCTAAACATTTGTTAAGCTACAAATCAATACAAGCAATTATAGGAAATGATAATTAATCTAGGGTGATTAGCAACTATATGTAATTAGAAATTGAAACGGATTTAACATGTTTAAATACACGTTTGTGATTTTAATAGTCATACCACTTGACGTCAAATGCATGATGTACAACATTATGAGTACACATGCTACCTATGAATCAGTTTTGAATTCCACAATGATTTTTCAAAGTTTTAAAGTTAAAACAACGCTTGGAAATTAAACTATGATAGGCAAATATATTTGGAGGAATAGTCACAAAATGTAACAACCTATATAGTCCAGTACAGTCCAATTACACAATCCAAAGTTTATCAAAATTAAAACTAAACCAATACATATCAGTTAACGTCTATTCAGCTATTAACAGATAACAGTCTAGGCAGGCATGAATGGAGCAAATATGGGAGCAGTTTCATTGCGTTGCCACATTGAAGCTACACTGAGTCAAGTTCAAATATGTACCTATAGAAATGAAGAAAAGGGAGTATGAGTATTAGCAGGGCAGGATTAGCAATTACAAGCCAGCAGCAACACAACAACAATATGACTAATTTGGAGACAAAAATAGCATCACAGCATGCCAAGGAAGAGAAGCAGGACCAATAATCGACCACGAAGGGTTTGAACAGACCAAAACAACCTCAAAACCAATCCAGGAACTACTGGAATTTCAGCTACCAAAATACCAAGGATACACAAGCCATTTTCTTCTTGACTGAGCTAGGGAGTTCAAGTTAATAGCTAACACACAAATTTACTATAAGAAACTTTAATGGAGTGGTATATTTCCAATTTTTGGTGTTTCAAACTTGCAAAAAAATTTTAGATTTTTTCTCCTCCCCCTTATCAGGATGTGTGTGTCTGTATTTATATCCCCAAACCACAAACCTTTCCAGCTCGTAAGAGCACTTAACAAATTTAAGAATATATATTCTCCCATCCTAATCTCTGATTTTTCCACTTTGAGGACACTAATCAGAATCAGTACCCCATTACTCTCCCATTTCCTATTATTCTATTCAGTTGGTATGGGCAGCATGCTATTTAAATCCAGGCGTGCCCTGACAACCCATGCTGTCATGCCACTTAGTCTAATTTTCAACCATTTAATTGTCCCTTTAATCCTCTGTTAGTTGCCCCCTTCCCCTGGCAGACCCTGGGTCCAAATGACCCAGATTAACTGGTCCAAATGCTCAATTCGAAACTAATCCTCAAAACAGGACCTACGGGTATATACCTTCAACCTAAAACAATCAACCAAGCTTTGGACTAATAGAAAGCAACCAGAAACGGAAGTCATTTGGGCAACTATTTTGACTAATTTCTCGAAGATTTTTAATGCAGTTCACACTAACTTATTAACAGGTTACTAATACTAATTCAGAAAAAGAAATAATTCAAGGATTACTTGGAACATCTTCAGTTAAACAATGAATAATTAGCTAAAGAAAAGAGTAGAAGAGGAAAATATTAGAAGAAACAAAAAACTTACCTCCAAATGATTGAACCCGTCTTAAATTAAACTTCAAATTTCCTTGAATTTGTGGCCAGTATAGTCCTCAATCGAGTGTTCCAAAAATGAGAACACCCAACTAAGTCAATATCGACCTCAAACATTCATGTACTCACAATTTTTGGAGTTTGGGATTTTAGGGTTTGCTTCTAATTTGTTCGAGGACTTCAAACAACATTCGAGGGAAACTATGTGTGGATTTGGGTTGAGGGTAGTACGGTGATCATCTGATGTTAATTTGGCACTAAAATGAGATGGCGCCGCCACCAGGGGATTTTGCAGTGGCGCTAGGGTTCCTGGCTTTAAACGTATATTCGACATGTTCCCGGAATGTTCGAAGGAAGGGGGGTTTGGATTTGAGATGAGGAGGTGTTGGTGGCCATTTGGTGTTATTTTGGTGGCCATCGGAGATGGTGCCGCCGGACATGGTGGAAGGCTGTTAGGGTTTTTATTTCGAGGAGGTGGCCTGGGATTCAAGGGAAGCTGAGGGTGGCACGGATATGGGGAGGTTGAGGTGAAGAGATGGTGTAATTTTGGGGGTCATTGGGCCACCAGAACCGCCATGAGGCGATTTTCGTTGGGCGGAAGGCGGTGGGGGAGGGCGGCGAGAGACGGGCTCGTCTCTAAGCCGTTACAGATAAGAGGGGGGGCTGGGTCAGCGGTAATAAATATATACCGGGGTGAGAAATTAATCAAAAACGTTGGATCTGAAGAGATCAATAATTTGGATCACTTCACTAATTTGAAACGGCGCTGCTTGGTCTTAGCAGGGGACTGGATCAGTTCAAGGTAAGCGGGTCGGGGCTGCAAACGGGTTAGGGTGAAGGATTTTGATCATTCAATCAAATGGATTTAACGGCTTGGATTGAGACGCCTGAAACGGCGTCGTATGGTTGGGGATGGAGACGAGCAGGTTTGGGGATGGGTTTGGGCCTGATCAGGTGTGGGTTTGGGTGTGTTTGGTTTGGGAACTTAATTATAATTAGCCCAATTTGATTTCTTTTCTTTTCTTTTTTTATTAATTTTATTTTATATTCATCCTAAATTATTTTCCAAAATTAAAACCTAAAGTCCTAAATTAAATTATAAAAACCTAATTGACTGAAAAATGCTAATTAACTCTAGATAACAATTACCACAAATAGTTAAATACCGAATTACACAATTAAACACTAAAATGCAAAGTACGTTATTTTTGTGATTTTCCATTATTTATAAATCAATAACTTACTTAATCAATCCTAGTTGTAAAATTGAAACCTAAATGCAACATTTATTTGTTTTTTTTAATTTTTTCTATCAATTTAAACAAATTAAACACGCACATGCAAATGCAAACAATGACGGAAAGTACCACAAAAATCCATAAAATTACAAACGAAGAAAAAATATTTTATTTTAATTTTCTGGGAGTAATTCACATAGGGCAAAAATCACGTGCTCGCATTGAGTATAAAAAATAGGTAGGAAAAAATTGGGTATCAACAGCTACCCCTCTTTACCCGGGAAGGATGAAAGAGTTGTCAGGTAAAGATATGATGGCCAATTTTGACCGAAAGAAACGACTTTGAAAAATTTTTGGCGAGCTCTGGTTCCTGAGCTACCTACATATCCCTGGTCTTACAGGAATCAGGTCATATGTTATTTAGGATACATCGGCGGAATATGCTGATGGAGGTTTTGAAAAGGACGAATGCAATATTTAGTTGGGAAGGATGGTCAGGGACCGATGGGCTATGACAAATGGAGCGAGACCGCTCCTACTGTAATGGCTTTTGCTAGCTAGCGTACCTGCAAATGAGCAATAAAAACATATCGTGCATAAACTTAAACGTGATGCAAGTTCCCAATGGATCATGAATGCTGTCTTTGGACGGGTAGGATGACGTCCTGGGCCATGAAGCGTATAATAAAAGATTTGCAGGCCATGAAATGATGATCTAGGGCTATGATAATGGTGCCTCCAAACCATGATGCCTTTGAATAATGATGTGCAAAAGATAAAGCGGGGTCCTCAGGCCATGGCATGTCATTCTCGGGCTATGGAAATGGTTCCTCCAAACAATGACTCCTCTGGACAATTTGGCATTATTTCAGCCTATGAAATGTAGGATTTGGTGATGTTTCAGCCGATGTAGAGCATAAATATAAATAGCGATCTTTTAGCCGACATAGGGATTTAAATGAAGTTGGCGATATTTTAGCCATGCAGGATTAAAATAAAACTGGCGATCTTTCAGCTGACGTAAAGATTTAAATATAAATGGCAATTTTTCAGCCGATATAGAGATTTAAATGAAGTTGACGATATTTCATCCATGCAGGATTTAAATTAAACTGGCGATCTTTTAACCGACGTAAAGATTTAAATATAAATGGCGATCTTTCTGTCGATATAGAGATTTAAATGAAGTAGGCGATATTTCAGCCATGCAGAATTTAAATGTTGTTTTAACCATGCAAAGATTAAATGAAGTTGGCGGTCTTTCAGTCATTGTAAATAAGCGGTGGCGTTATTTTAGCCATGCGGGTGGAGGTAGTGCTTAACCTCAGAAGGCAGAAAAGTAGCCTTATGCAATGCAAGAAATGCAGGATGGAGGTAGTGCTTAACCTCGTAAGGCAGAAAAGTAGCCTTATGCAATGCAAAAAATGCAGGATGGAGGTAGTGCTTAGCCTCAGAAGGCAGAAAAATAGCCTTATGCAATGCAAGAAATGCAGGATGGAGGTAGTGCTTAACCTGGTAAGGCTAAAAGGTAGCCTTATGCAATGCAAGGAATGCAGGATGGAGGTAGTGCTTAACCTCGCAAGGCAAAAAAGGTAGCCTTGTGCAATGCAAAAAATGCAGGATGGAGGTAGTGCTTAACCTCGCAAGGTAGAAAGGTAGCCTTATGCAATGTAAGAAATGCAGGATGGAGGTAGTGCTTAACCTCGGAAGGAAGAAATGTAGCCTTATGCAATGCAAGAAATGAAGGATGCAGGTAGTGCTTAACCTCGGAAGGAAGAAAAGTAGCTTGATTCAATGCAAGAAATGCAGGTGAGGAGTAACGAAATTTCTTAGCTGAGAGATGATATCTGATAGCTGATTGTGTCATTATGGCTTTTAGGGATGTCGTGTGAGGATAGAACTTGTAAATAGGCGATGATTCTATGAGTTGTATTCCTGAAAAGCATGAGTATGTAATCGTATCTGATGACTTTATGTCTTGCAGTACCTGCTTTTAAAGAAAAATTATGAGTTTTGTAAAGGGGGAAGGTTAGTTCGTCTTCCCTTGGACTTCGCTCGTCCTGCCCGGCCCTTGTTTTGGTAATACTGTGCGTATACTTAGGGTAGCGTTGCAAAACAAAACATTTTTGATAATGGACATGCATGATTTATTCTAATAAGACATAAATATACATAATCAAAAATAGTTTTCTTTTAGATGAACTGACGACTGCGATGCGGTTCAAGACATTGCAACCTCTCTCACTAGAATTTTGAGGGTCCTTCTCAAAATTCTACCCCAGTTTACTGGGCTGGGGTTCCTGACGTCTGCATGCGATGAATTACTGAAAGTTGACTTCGGAATTTTGAGGGTCCTACTCAAAATTCTTTCCCAGTTTCCAATATCAGGGGGGAAATGAAAATTTTATTGAATTGTGACCGAATCCATAAGGCTTCCTCCGTATCCCTTCTTAAAAGGGAACCAAGTCACACGTAGCTTAAATTACATCATAAAGAAAATCATAAGTTGTACATATAGTATCCATTGACTGCATCTGAATTGATTGGCTTCGGCCAAAGATGCCCATCCATTTCTGCGAGTATGAGGGCCCCTCATGTTAGGACCCGATAAACCATGTACGGGCCTTGCCAATTAGGAGAGAACATTCCTTTGGCTTCATCTTGATGCGAGGAAATTTTCTTCAACACCAGCTGTCTTGGCATGAATTGTCTCCGCTTGACTCTTTTGTTGAAGGCTCTGGACATTCTATTCTGATACAAATGACCATGGCAAACTGCATTCATTCTTTTTCCATCTATAAGGGCTAACTACACGTAGAGACTTTTTACCCATTCTGCATCTTCAAGTTCTACTTACTGCATAATCCTCAAGGAGGGAATCTCTACCTCTGCCGGGATGACTACCTCGGTGTCATAAACTAATATATAGGGAGTTGCCTCAGTTGACGTGCGAACTGTGGTACAGTATCCCAATAATGAAAAGGATAGATTTTCATACCACTATTTGTGTTTCTCTATCATTTTCCTTAGTATCCACTTGATATTCTTATTGGCCGCTTCTACACCTCCATTAATGTGAGGTCTGAGATTGGAACCATTATCAGTAATGATTGACTCTGGGATGACGAACCGACAAACGATACGGTCGCGGACAAAGTCTGCCACAACCTTTTTGGTTACTCCCCTATATGATGCTGCTTCAACCTATTTTTTGAAATAATCAATTGCCACTAGAATGAACCTGTGCCTATTTGACGTGACAGGCTCGATAGGTCCAATGACATCCATTCCCCAAGCGGCGAACGACCATGGTCAGCTTGTTGCATTGAGCCCGTTAGGAGGTACCCTTATCATGTCGGCATAAATCTGGCAGCAATGGCATTTTTGATTATATTGGATGTAGTCCATTTCTATAGTCATCCAAATATAACCAGCTCGGAGTATTTTCTTGGCTAAGACGAAACCATTCATGTGCGGGCCACAGGTCCCTGCATGAACTTCATCCAACAATCTGGATGCTTCCTTTGCTTCGACACACCTTAGTAGTCACAAATCGGAAGTCCTCATGTACAGGATTCCTCCGCTGTGAAAGAAGTGATTGGATAATCTCTACAGTGTGCGCTTCTGAGTAGTGTTTACAAGTTCTGGGTATTCTCCAGTTGATAGATAATTCTTAATGTCATGAAACCATGGTTTTCCGTCTGCTTCTTCCTCGACATGGGCACAGTAAGCTGGTTGATCATTAATTTTTACCGGGAAAGGATCAATGAAGTTCTTATCTGGATGATGAATCATGGATGATATAGTGGCCAATGCATCGGCGAACTCATTCTGGACTCTGAGGACGTGCCAGAATTCTATCTTTGTAAACCTTTTCCTCAACTCTTGTACATGGTGCAAATACGGGAGTATCTTGGAGTTCTTGGTTGCCCATTCTTCTCGAACCTAATGTATGAGCAAGTCTGAATCCTCAATCACTAGTAACTCCTGAACGTTCATATCAATGGCTAGCTTGAGCCCTAAGATGCATGCTTCGTACTCGGCCATGTTGTTCGTGCATGGGAATTTGAGCTTGGCCGACACCGAATAATGCTGACCAATTTCTGATACTAGAACTGCCCCTGTGCCACATCCTTTAAAATTTTCTGCCCCATCGAAAAACATTCCCAGCCATCATAGGATTCTGCAATGTCTTCTCCTATGAAAGAGACCTTCTCGTCAGGAAAATACGTCTTTAGATGTTCGTATTCTCCATCCACAGGATTTTCGGCAAGATGATCTGCCAGTGCTTGTCCTTTGATCGCTTTCTGCTTCACGTAGACAATATCAAAATTCACTCCACCGGATTTTCCATTTGGCTAGCTTACCCATGGGCATGAGCTTTTGAAATATGTACTTTAGCGGATCCATCCTTAATATGAGATAAGAGGTATAGGAACATAAATAATGCCTCAACTTCTGAGCTACACAAGTCAGAGCACAGCAGGTGCGTTCTAGCAGGGAGTATCGGGCCTCGTACGGGGTGAACTTCTTGCTGAGATAATAGATGGCTTGCTCCTTTCTCCCTATTTCATCATATTGTCCCAAAACATAACCAAATGCCCCATCCAGTACTGCAAGGTAGAGCAATAGCGATCTACCTGGTTCGAGCGAAACCAGAACTGGCAGCGTTGACACATATTCCTTGATTCTGTTGAAGGCTTTTTGACAATCACTAGTCTACCTAGTGGAGGCGTCCTTATTTAACATCTTAAAGATTGGTTCACAAATGATAGTAGACTGGGCTATGAACCGGCTGATGTAGTTGAGTCTCCCCAAGAAACTCATAACCTGTTTCTTGTTCTTTGGCGGTGGCAACTCTTGAATGGCCTTAACCTTTGACAGATGCAGCTCTATTCCTTGTCGACTTACGATGAACCCAAGCAATTTTCCGGTAGGAACCCCGAATGCACATTTGGCGGGATTCAGTTTCAAGTTATACCTTCTTAATCTGTTAAAGAACGTTCTCAGATCTTCCATGTGGTCAGCGTCTTTCTTGGATTTGATGATCACATCGTCTACATACACCGCGATCTCTTTGTGTATCATGTCATGGAAAATAGTAGTTATGGCCCTCATGTAGGTGGCCCCAGCATTCTTTAATCCAAACAGCATCATCTTGTAACAATACATCCCCCACAGCGTAATGAAAGCCATTTTCTCTGTGCCTTGTTTGTCCATCCATATCTGATGGTACCCAGCAAAACAATCGACGAATGACTGCAGCTCGTGCTTGGCGTAGTTGTCAATCAGAATGTGTATGTTCGGCAAAGGGAAGTCGTCTTCTGGCCCGGTTGAGGTCCCGGTAGTCGACACAGACTCTGACCTTCCCGTCCTTCCTCGGTACTGGCACGATGTTGACCAACCATGTTGGATATTCCCCTACCCTGAAGACTTTGGCTTTGACTTGTTTGGTAACTTCTTCCTTGATTTTCAAACTCATGTCTAGCTGGAACTTTCTGAGCTTCTGCTTTAGCGGCGGACATGTCGGATTTGTTGGCTGTTTGTGAGCTATAATAGATGTACTGAGGCCGGTCATATCATCATATGACCAAGCAAATATGTCCTCATATTCTTTTAAGAACTCTGTGTACTCTTCCTTTTCTGATGGTGACCAGTGAACACAGATGAGCGTTTCCTTGACATTCTCCGTATCCCCTAACTTGACAAGCTCAACTTCGTCCAGGTTGGACTTAGGCCTATTCTCAAAGTCCTCAACCTCTTTAAAGACCTCTTCTGGTATTTCATCCTCTTCTGAGTCTCTATCCATTTGTCGTGTTATCTCGTTGCATGTCACATTCGTCGGTTCATCAAGATAAGTAATAGTAATGATGTGTAAATAAAGTAAATGATAAAGAAAATAATAAGAGCGAGATTTATAAGAAACTGAAACACTTTGATAAATTCCGAAATTGTTTGAACATCGGAGCTCTTTTCAAAATTTAAAGATAATACGAAAAAGGAAATCAACTGGTGAAAAAGTAAAAGATAATACATAGTGCTTTGTTCAGCCTTGCTACCCCTAAGCTTTCCGGGCCTTGGTGGTTCGGTGTGCCCTTCTATTTAAGATGATCATGCCAAAATGCACGAACGAACCTTTTGGGGAGTGGAATAAAACAAAACAAAATAAGGTAACAAGTTAGTAAGGGTTATGAGAAGAAAACGTTGCAATATTTAAACACATGGTGCAAGAATATAAATCGTGTCCTAATTTGAGTGCCTCGTTGTGCCTGAGGTAGGACTAGAGACAAGTTGATTTAGAGAACTTATAATGCTAAATGCCTCATTTTATTGATAAAAATAGGTTGAATCCCAAAATGACACTAAAATTACGGAAAGTAAAATGCGACTAATGGCCATTGGTCGTATTACATTTAAAGTAAAAAGAAAAGAATCCTATCTATTTGGTCCCGGAAGGACCTTCCCCAGGTGAATGTTCTCGTTGATCAAGTCCTCCAGTTCGCATAGATTCTCCAGTAAAAATGCTTTTGCCACGTTCTCTCCTTCGTTTCCCTCGGCATTATGGCAATCGGTGACTCTCTTTCTCACTTTTCCTTCCAATTCTAGCATATTGTATTCCAGATACTCCAGCTTTTCGCTAGCCTTGGAGGACCTCTCTTTCCATTCATTGATTTGGTCATTTTGATGGGAGGTTCCTCCACCAGGTCAGCAAGAGTGAGGGTATGTTGACCATATCGAAGTCGGGAACTTTGTTCTCCATTTTCTGCAAAACAAAAGGGTTAAGACCCTTAGTATAGTGGTATTTAGTTGTCCAAATAAATGCATAGAATATGGTGTTGTCCGTTTGGGTTCCAAGGAAACCCAGTGGACTTTGGACAGAGCTATCTTAAAGAGTCATTATATGGACATCATAACTGACTCGACTAGGCTTGACAATGATGCATTCACAGTTAAATAGAATAAGGTTTATATAGAGTATTAGAATGGTACCCTTGAGCGCACAACTCAAGAGGGAAAGGCACGCAACCGTCGACTAAACCGTTGATTGATTGGTTTTACCACAAATATGTCTTTGCCAAATTTAGGGGGTAATAATATCGGAAGAGCACAACAACTCATTATAAGCGTTGCTATGGTATTTGTTTGGCATGAGTGGAATATGAGGTTGGAGATGCAATTACAAAAATGAAACAAATTGTCACGTATTTTCACGTTCATAATGATTACAATAGTTGCTCAAAAATTACAACGGTATTGAAGGAAAGCAGTAAATAAAAGCGTTAAAGAAAAAGAAACAAAACACCAAGCCAGTTTCGAATAAAGACATTAAATAAAGCAGTAAAGAAGCAATAAAGTCACATATAACATAAAGTGGTAAAAGCCTAAAAAATCCCGAGCAGAGTCGCCATGCTATCGACGACCCCTTTTTCCTCACGAAATTGGGTTTACGACATTTATGAAGACAAATCTATTCCCGTTTGGGAATTGGGTTTTTGGATTTGAAGAGTCGCCACCTAATGATTAAATGTATTAGGACACTAAGGGTTTTGAGTTGGAAAACCAGAGTTCGGGTAAGGGCTAGAAATTATCTCGATGGGAAGGTGTTAGGCACCTCTCAAGATCCACTAGTATAGTTCCCGGCCATGTTACAATTGTGACTTTACAGATAAGAAATTAAGGCTCAATTAAAGGGGCTTGCACACAAGTTTAGAACTCATTTGAGAATAGATAAAGCAGAATTTTGTGAAAGATCACCGGTTAAGTCTTTAATTAAATTTAACATAGGAAGGGTGGTTTATAAATCACATATTTTTAGATAAGAAGTCCAAATTCGGCTTGCCTGCTGGTTGTAATTATTAAAGATTGGTTAATGGCCTACAAGTTTGCCTAGGCGATGCTTACAATCATGGTATCTAACATCGCGAAAGGCAAGCTGATTTTAAAGAAAGGTTACTGGTTTTAGAGACAACAAAATCTGCAGATTTAAACGACATTTTACTACTGATTTTAAACTTGCAAACGAGCTAGATGATTCAGATTCATTTAGTTATCCCTATGGGCATGTTTTTCTATGCGTGATTGATTTAGGACGCTTGCAAGAGTGAAGGAATCCTATGTGCTTGGTACCTAGCGTTCATTTGTTATTTTTTTTAACCTACAAACGGTTTTCCTAAAGTGTGCATGCAAAATCACATAAACTTATGAACATGATTTCTAATGCAAATGAACAACTTATATGCAGGATATCCATATGCAGTAACGAATACCTTATAGGCATGATTTCTAATGCAAATGATTAACTTATAGGCAAGATATCTACATGCAGTAATGAATGGATTTACAGGCATGCCGTTTATATGCAGTAATGAATAGATTTACAGGCATGCTATTTATATGCAGTAATCGACTTATATGCATGATATCTAATGCAAATGAACAACTTATAGGCAGGATATCTACATGCAGTACTGAATGCATTTATAAGAATGATATCTAATGCAAATGAACAACTTATAGATAGGATGTCTACATGCAGTACTGAAATTATAGACATGATATCTAATGCAAATGAAAAACTTATAGGCAGGATATCTACAAGCAGTACTGAACTTATAGACATGATATATAATGCAAATGAACAACTTATAGGCAGGATATCTACATGCAGTACTGAACTTCTAGACATGATATCTACCTCATATGCATAGCATGAGAGTCCCTCCCCCATTTTACTTTATACCCCAAAATTATTACAAAATATTACAACTTTGAAGGAATCCAGAAAATAACAAAACAAATTACATCAGAGATTACAACTCCAACAGAAGAGAGCCTAATTCAGACTCCTAGTCTGACATATGGAATAAACCAACTTCCAAGGACCAGATTTTCCAAAGCCT
>MU738906.1:86747-132129 GCA_026770625.1 Nicotiana glauca | reverse complement strand
AAAGCTAATGGTGTCGTCGAAGCAGCAAATAAAAACATCAAGAAGATTTTGAGAAAGATGATTCAAAACTCCAGGTAATGGCATGAAAAGCTGCCATTTGCGTTACTTAGATATTGCACCACAGTGTGTACATCAATCGGAGCCACCCCATACTTGTTGGTTTATGGAACCGAAGCAGTCATACCTGCAGAAGTAGAAATCCCTTCGCTTCGTATAATCGTTGAAGCAGAAATCGAGGACAATGAATGGGTTAAAACCCGGCTAGAGTAGTTGTCACTAATTGATGAAAAACGGATGACCGCAGTGTGCCAAGGGCAGTTGTACCAACAAAGAATGGCCCGTGCATATAACAAGAAAGTACGTCCCAGGAACTTTGAAGTGGGACAGCTTGTGCTCAGACGCATTCTCCCTCATCACCAAGAAGCAAAAGGAAAGTTTGCTCCCAATTGGA
This sequence comes from Nicotiana glauca, assembly GCA_026770625.1. NCBI lineage: Eukaryota > Viridiplantae > Streptophyta > Magnoliopsida > Solanales > Solanaceae > Nicotiana > Nicotiana glauca. The sequence goes on along the minus strand of MU738906.1, from coordinate 131,678 downwards.
AAGGTCCATACATAATCTGAAAGATTTTGCCAAAAGGAGCAGTGTATCTAGGAGACATTGAAGGAAACGATCATGAAATAGCAGTCAATGTGGATGCAGTAAAAAGGTACTATGTCTAGACTTCCTGGGGTGATGGCTTTGGTGCAATTAAGATGACGAAGGCTTTCTTTTCCGCTACCCTAAACACTATCAATCCTTCGTAAACCCTTTGAGCTGTTTCTGTTTCTTTGATTACCCTCTTTGGAACCCGGAAGTACGGAAAAAAAAAAGAAAAAGAAAAGAAAAAGAAAAGAAAGAAAAGAAAAACAAAACAAAAAGAAACAACAAAAACAAAATTATCTGCCTGAACTACGTTTGACTTGATCCCGAAAGGGTACGGAGGCAGCCTCTCCCTGAGGTTCAGTCATACCAAAACAAAAATCCCAATTGCCCGAAAATTGAAACTGGGGCAGATGATATAATGGTTCGGCCATGAATCCGCCGAAATGATTCCAAAGTTGTAGTTCCGCCTAAAATTCTTTTTACCTCAAAAACCTTGTCCAATTCCTTCCGATCAATTGGCAAAGGCAGGGAAGTGGAAAATGTCATTGTTGGAATCTGATACAATTCAAATTGAGAGAAATAAAATGAGAGAGTCTTATCGGTGAAAACCGGGCACCATAAGGCGATGGTGAGTAGAGAAACTGAAAATGAGAGAGTCCGCTTAGTGAAAACTCGCAAAGAGCACTATCGGGCGATGGTGAGAAGAGAAATGAGAGAGGTCGATTGGCGAAAACCCGCAAAGGGCGATGTCGGCCGAAAAGAAGACATCTCACCATTAAAAGAGTCCTGGCAAGGTTCCCTGGTTTTGAAATGTGGATCAATGGGTTCACGAGAAGCTGGAAAGTTTGTGTGGGTTGGGCGTCCAATCCAAGAAGTATGTCATGTTCATTTGAAGCCAGCATGCACACCCCAGATAAGTCCTTCTTTTCCCCCGAAAGGGACGCTTCTCTTTAAACTCATTCGCATGCCCTTTGTATATTTCTTCCTTGAATCTTTTTCGGTTCAACACTGATTCCGGAATTACTTCAAAGAAAGGTGGCAGGATTAGTTCTATCAAGCTCCGCTTGGTCAGAGTCGAAGAAAATGCCCAGCCTCAGCGTGTGCGTCAGGCCAAGCCCGACTGACCATAGTGTTTGATGTTCTCAAAGCAAAGACATTTGAAAAGAAATAAAGTCAAAGACAAAGGTCCCAAAGGCAGAATAAAGTGAAAAGGATAGAGCCCACACGGGCGAGTCATAATGAAACCATGAGAATTGAACCCAGTCGGTTTGAAAAGAGATTCACCTTCAAGGCTAACAAGCAGCAAAATTCTCAACGGAAAAGGGGCCGGGATCACGTAAATAGGATTATCAAGGCCACAAAACCAACCACCGTTTCAAACTAACAAATTGTTCTTTGTTGAAAACAGGTCTTATTCAGGGCAACCGTGCAAGAAGCAGATGCAACCCAGAAAGAAATAAATGTGCAAGCACCGAAACAGCTTTACAGAAGGAAAGTGACAGAAAGGGAAGTTCCCCCCAAATTCTCTCATGCATTTTGCTAAATAAAATGGGAAAATTTATAAAACAAAAGAAAAAGAAAAAGAAGAAAGAAATGAAAATGAAAACCCCAAAAGAAAAACAAATCATGGTAGCATAGGACCCCATGCCTTAACCATCCCGGCATAACCCGAGGACCTCTTTGGCATAACCCAAGGACCATTTTCTTTTATCCCGGCATAACCCGTGGACCTCCCTGGCATAACCCTAAGAGCTTTTTCTTTCCAAATCCCAGCATAACCCATGGACCTCCCTGGCATAACCCTAGGAGCTTTTTCTTTCCAAATCCCGACATAACCCGAGGACCTCCCTGGCATAACCCAAGGACCATTTTCTTTTATCCCGGCATAACCCGTGGACCTCCCTGGCATAACCCTAGGAGCCTTTTCTTTCCAAATCCTGGCATAACCCGAGGACCTCCTTGGCATAACCCAAGGACCATTTTCTTTTATCCCGGCATAACCCATGGACCTCCCTGGTATAACCCTAAGAGCTTTTTCTTTCCAAATCCCAGCATAACCCGAGGATCTCCCTGGTATAACCCTAGGAGTTTTTCTTTCCAAATCCCGGCATAACCCGAGGACCTCCTTGGCATAACCCAAGGATCATTTTCTTTTATCCGGGCATAACCCGTTGACCTCCCTGTCATAGCCCTAGGAGCTTTTTCTTTCCAAATCCCGGCATAACCCGAGGACCTCCTTGGCATAACCCAAGGACCATTTTCTTTTATCCCGACATAACCCGTGGACCTCCCTGGTATAACCCTATGAGATTTTTCTTTCCAAATCCCGGCATAACCCGAGGATCTCCCTGGCATAACCCTAGGAGCTTTTTCTTTCCAAATCCCGGCATAACCCGAGGACCTCCTTGGCATAACCCAAGGACCATTTTCTTTTATCCCGGCATAACCCGTGGACCTTCCTGGTATAAACCTAGGAGCTTTTTATTTCCAAATCCCGGCATAACCCGAGGATCTCCCTGGCATAACCTTAGGAGCTTTTTCTTTCCAAATTCCGGCATAACCCGAGGACCGCCTTGGCATAACCCAAGGACCATTTTCTTTTATCTCGGCATAATCCGTGGACCTCCCTGGCATAACCCTAGGAGCTTTCTCTTTCCAAAACCCGACATAACTCGAGGACCTCCCTGGCATAACCCTAGGAGCTTTTTTTTTCCAAAGTCCCGGCATAACCCGAGACCCTTTTTCTTGTCCGGCATAACCCGGTCATCTTCTAGCATAACCTGGATTCGTTCACAGAGATACACAATCCTGACTTAATTGCTTAGATATGTGTCACAACTAACTCACAAAATTTTTCTAGTGAAAACTGGGGCAGAAAATTTCGTTCGTTTGTTTGTTTTAGTATCTTAAGCAGGTTGATCTCAAGACACAAGGTGCGAGACGACCAATGGATAAAATCTCAAACTCAAAATCAAGAAAAGAAGAAAAAGAACAAAAGAAATGAATTCAAACATGAAGCAAGTAAAGGTGCTGATTGCTCAAAACCTGATTGAAGTCATAAGCTCCGCTGATCCTATCTTGACCCAATGCCGCATGAAGAAGTAAAAACCTACAACTTACGAACATCAAGATTCAGATCAGAGTCCATAGTAAAATCAGCTAAGATTCAAGATCAAGTTTCAAGAGAATCATAGATAGAAATTTTGTAAGTTGATAGGCATAGCTAGCTTAGCTTCAATTTTCCTTTTTGGTGTAATAAGGAGGTCAGCAAGCAGTAGCAGCAGCAACAACAGTGAAATCACTGCTCCTGGTAGTCCTGGCTACCAAACCTTCCTGAACTACACTGACCTGATTCCTGTTTAGCCAAGGATATGTAGGCAACCTCTGAAGCAGGGTGCGGTCAGCTTTTTTGAAAATGCTTCACACGGAATATGCGAACGGGCAAAAATCGCTCATTTCCGCTCACTTGTATTTGCACGAAAACTCTTCGTGTTTCCGAACAAAGAGGGGCAACTGTGAGCACGTGATTTTTGCCCTAAGCAAATTATTCCCAAAATTCCAAATAAAATAATTTCATTATTATTTTACAATTTTTGTTTTTTTTTGTGAATTTTGTGTTAATTGCTACATTTTTATTTGTGCATGATAATTCATAAGAAAATACAAAAATATGCATTTGCATTTAGGGATTTAATTTTAAATTTAGTATTAATTAGTATTAATTTGTTTTAAAACAAAATAGAAAGAAAATAACAAAATAGTTCACTTTTTGCATTTTAATTGTTTTAATTGTGAATTCGTCACGAAATAGTTTTTAATCAATTTTAGGAATTAATTAGCTTAGCTTAGAAATATATTAGGACTTTATTTTAATTTTTTGCAAAATCAGAAAAAAATAGTAATAATACAAAAAATATAAAATGCAAAATAAATAAAAGAATTGAAAAGAAAACAAATTAAAAGAGGTGGTCTTAATAAAGAGACCAAAAAAAGGGCTGATATTCCAGCCCAATCGGACCAAAACACGCCCCAGCCCAATTAAAAGTTACCCGATCCAGCCCCTTATATACAAAACGACGTCGTTTTGACGTCGTTTAATCTCAGTCATTCATCCATAAGCATCCAACGGTCCCTACTGATTCCCCTTTAAACAAAACGACGACGTTTTGTCGCCAATCAATCCTGGCCATCAATTTGTTCTAATCCAACAGCCACAATTAATTGTTACATTTAGATATAATTGTCCAAACATTTGTCTCAAACCCCAGACATAACTCCTCCTTCCTCGTACTCCCTTACCTGTAACACCCCACCATCTCCGCCGTCCTCCACCCTATCGCCGCCGGCCAGAAATCGCCGCCGCCGCCGGCCAACCTCCAATCACTCCCAAAATTTTACCACAGTCTCCTCTTCTCTTCCCCTTTTCAAATCTAAACCCCTCTCCCTTCAAATCCTACCCAATCATTTCAAATATGCAAAAACTTAGCCGCCGAAACTCTACCGCCGGCGAACGACACCATCTCCAAACCACCCAAAATTAACACCTTTTGTTCCTCTCCGTCTCCTCTTTCCAAATCTGACTTACATTTTCCCTCAAACACACCCAGATTCCGTCGAATAATCGATGGAAGATTTTCCGGCCATGACGTCTCTTATGCTAAATGACCCCAAATTTACACCATAAGATCATCACACCATCCTCTATACAAACCCCATAGCCGTTTGGCTCAAATATAACCAGAACTGCTCAAATATCAAATCAAAATTTTTCGGCCAAGAACCCTAATTCAAAATCTTTGTGATTTCGGACCGTAATATCCCTAATCATATGTTTTCTTTTGAAAGCACACGATTAGGAATGTTACGTGTCAGGAATCTTGGAAGATTCAGACGTTAATGACTGGCAGGAGTTTGCTTTATCAGTAAGTATTCTTTTCAATTTTTATTTACTTCTCATGAGTTTTAGGTTTTGATTAGTTTAATTAGTGCTCTTGAGTGTTAGCTGATCTTGTTTCATTCGTTTTTCTGTGCTAATTTTAGTTGATCATGTTCATTTTTGTTAGTCTAGGTATAATTTGTATTACTCGTTTAAATCAATTCTGTTTTCATAGTGTTTAATTTCCAGGATAGTTTTCATTTTTCGTTTAATTTTGTTCTGATTTCTCGTGTTCTGATTTGGTGCTTGAATATCTTCCTGGCTGTTTGTTTGTCTTTTTAGATTTTAACTCATTGTTGATTTGTGCTAAGTTAAAATCTGATTTTAGTTTAATTCTTTAGGATTTGCTCTGTTGATCCTGGATTTGATACTTGGTAATTATTCTATGCTTAGTTTGATTTTGCTTCTTTTAAGTCTTAGATATTAGTTTGCCTTTATTTAGTTAAGTCTGGTATTGATTAACCAGAAATTCCTTTAGTTTAGTAATTGGTCTTAATTAGTTTAGGTTTAGTTTGTTTGGTTATAGCTGATTTAGATTAAATGAGGGTTAGATTTTAGCTAGGGTAAAGGGATTGGGGTCAGTTGGCATTAGTGTGTAAATTTCAGACTGGTGGAAGGGTATTTTAGGCATAGAAAATGGTAGTTTCATTAGAAATAGTAATTTCAGAATTAATACAAGGGTAGTTTAGGGATTCTAAGGGTAGAAAAATCAGAATAGAACCCCCTAAGACTTTCTAGAAGGAGTTTTAAACTGAAATTCACAAGAAAAATGATAGTTACTTGTAGTACAAGTCAAAAATAAAGGGACTAAACTGAAAATAATAAAAAATCTGAAGTTGCACCCTAATTTTACCTATAAAAAGGCATCAACATGCCTTGTTTAACAAGTTTAGAGACCCCCTGAACATTCCCAGATTTTTCAGCCATCAAATTCCTCCAAAAGCTCTCTTTCCAATTTTAGATCTGAATTTAAAATTCAAATATTCAAAATCCAAAAACATCCTACTGTTTCCTTACTTAGCTAGACCATTTTCAAGTTTTCCCTTGATTTTCTTCAAATTCTATTCTAAGTTTGCGTTTCCACAGCATTTAAGAACACTTGGTGTTCTACTCAATTGAGTTTGGGTCAGTTTAATTTGGTTTTGGTTGGATACAATTCCCAGGGATTCTCAGAAGCAATTTAGGTGCAATTTCCAACTTGTTGGAGTGTATTCCGAGTGGTCATTGGTCTGATTTGCTGGATTCTATCTAATTGTTGAACATTGCTGGTTTCCTGAATCATCTCTGGGTTGCTCATTGATTCTCTACTACTGGAATTTCTTGTTGCTGGTTTTGCTCGATTTTTATACGTATTCCTGGGCTATTCATCTGGATTTTCTGGGCTGTTGAGTGCTAATTGGCTGTTGCTTATCATCTGCTGTTGTTGACCTCATCCTTTTTTTTCTCATTTTGCAACTTCCAGGTACACAGCTGCATACTCAATGACTGTGAGCTAAATGTGCTGAAATGAGTTTGTGAATGAAGCTATTGTAATAATTAAAATCAATTTGTTCCCAGATATGTGTCAGTTTTCGTTGTTTGGATGTTAATTAGACTATGGATTGTTGGTATTTAGATTCAATGTATTTGTTCTATTGTCATTCTAGTGAGAATATTAGTAGTAGTTAGCTTTACAGTAGTTGATTCACCTGACAAGCACTGATGCTCATTTAATAATTAGCTAATGCGTATGGTTAATGCTTGTTGAATCAGATCGAACGTTTACATGAATGTACTTTGTTTAGTCTTCAATAATTGAATTTCGGAAAGAAACTTAGATAGTAACAGCCGCAGACTATGCATGACATATCCATTAGATCAGTAAGTTAGAAGTTAAGTTGAATTGAAGGTTAATTGGTTGTTTAGGTAAAATGTTGATAATATTGTTGTCTTCTGTTCATAAATGGGAATAATTAAATACCAGTAGAAGAGTTTGCAAGGTGTTAACATTGTTTTTTTGGTATTTGGCATATTTTGATTGGAATTAGACTGTTGTTTAGACTCCCCAAGTTTGGCCTTGAGATCCTTGGCTTCCCAACGTGTTTGGGCTATGAATTTCAGCCCAATTTGTAGTTGAAATCTGTTTGTAGTTGTGGGGATTCAACTAAATGCTTTGTGAAATGGACAAAACTATTTGGAGTTATGGATTACCCCCTGCCTGAACTCGATGTCCAGCTTGCACGCAAACGAAGAAAAATGGAATTGGGCTCCTTTTGCAAGCCCAGTTCCGTGAGCCAACAATTTGGGCTTAGTTCAAAGAATTTAATTCAAGGTTTAAGCAATAATATAGGTTTGGGTTTTGAGTTAGGTAGCGGGTTCAAATTAAAAGGTTCTTCCTTTTGTTTGGACCCAGACTTGAACTTGAAGCCCGAATTCTAATCTTAATTAATTATGACCTTTTCTTTTCTTTTAGAGACAAAACAAAGATAGAAAATCGTAGTTGCTTTTAGGCTTGCCCTTTTAAAATTAAATGAGACGAGCTTCGCCCAATAAAATACGAAATTGCGGGGCCCTCATTAAAAGTAAAAATACTTAGAAATTCGGGACGGGCCGTTTAGCGAATTTCACGGCCCTCCCAAAAGATAATAATGCGTTAGACTCCTTAGGCGCGATTTTAATAAAATTACATTCCTAAATACGGGTGTGCATTTCATGCGACCCAAATCCAAAAACGTTGAATAAGAATGTGTCGAGGATCCGGGTGTATTTCATGTGACGTGATCCGAAAGCACGTTTTTAAACGGCGTTCACTTTGATAAAAAACAATTTAAAAGCAGTAAATAATTATAAAATTGCACTATAGATTGGAGCATGTATAAAAATTAGATTTTTGGCCATTTATAATAATTTAAGCGACCGTGCTAGAACCACGGGATCCGATGGTGCCTAACACCTTCCCTCGGGTCAACAAAATTCCTTACACAGAATTTCTGGTTCGCAGACTCCAATTGGGAAGTCGACAATTTTCCTCGATTTGGGATTTAAATTAAACCGGTGACTTGGACCACCAAAAGCCAATCCTATCCTAAGTGGCGACTCTAAAAATAAATAAATAATCTCAATTCGAATAATGTCACTTTAAATGGAAAAACTTCCTTATACATTTATTCTTCGGGTTAGGTGTGTAAAAAAGGAGGTGTGACACAATTTATTGTCTATTTTAATACCACAAAATTCAAATAATTATTCCCAAGATTATCATTTTGGTGAATAACTTATTAATTATTCTCATATTTACACCAAAATAATTAAGGCGGTTTTCGTATATTTTTTTACAAATTTATTTGGTATTTTTAAAGCTAAATTGCATGTAATTGAAATTATAGCCTATTTTGCGATTAATAGTATTTTATAATTATAAAATTATTTTCAGTATTTTTAAATTGATATTTATATAGTATTTTTTTGCTTAGTTTTTTTAATTTACTTTTAAAATCATTATTACTATTTTTATAAAATAAAAAGGGGAAAATTGGCTATTTAACACTTAGCCCATTTTTATTTCAATTACAGTCCTTTTTCCTTTCAAGTTTGGCCTTTAATTTGACCCAATTCTTCCCTAAATTAAACCATCCCAATCCCTAAATTACCCGACTCCTAACTCGATTAAAAAACCCACCCGTCTCCCCTTTTGATCAACGACCATAATTTCCCCTTACCTTTTTTAATTCCCAAACCCCCTTGACCAAATTCATTTCACCTGAGACGCCGCTACTGAACCCCTTCGTCTCTCAAATCCATTCGAACCTCTCCGAAACCCTAATCGCCTCCCACCTTATCTCACCATGTTTCCACCGAAATCCATGGCGTCTCCGGCCATGGATGGTCTGTACTCATTTTTTCTCGCCATCAAACCTAATCTATTCAAGGTTTGGAGGCCTAAACTCGATGGTTCTCCTTCATATCCTTCTCATATCTGTAGATCTATGGCTTCTCCGGCCACACTCCGGCATATTCAAGCACTAGAGGCCTGATTCTTGACCTCTTCGACCCAGGATCTGACTTGTTCTTCCAAGCCTTTCTCGTTTCTAGGGTTTCTCAGAAACCCTAAGTTTTTCGAGGTTCTTCTCTCTTTGTTTTCTTAGATCTATGCTATATTGGTGTTTTACGGACCTTTTTAAGTGTTTTCCCCAAATTTTCCTTTCAAAACTCGTTTGTTTTCAATTTAGGGTTTCTGAAAGTTTTCCAAAAAGTCTTTCTGATTCTTTCTGTTATTTTTTTTTATGTGTTTGTCTGTGCTATGCTTGTATGTTTTATTTTCTACTACGCATGTGTTTTCTCTTCTGTCTTTCCTTCTATTAAGCATGATTCTTCTATACACTTGTATCTTATTATCACTCAGACTAGGCTCGCATGTTATCTCTACTATGTTTTCCTTCCTCTTCTACTATATGTGTTTACTGTAAATTCTTTTAATGTGTTTGCTCTACTGGACTCTATTGTGTTCTTACTAAGCGTGTTTCATCTACTGCTTCTTAAGTTTGTATCACTCCTTCTCTCCTGAACTTGCTTAAGTTCCGAGTTTTCTAAAATATGTTCTTCATGCCTTAAATCAATTTTCTTTCTTTGATTGTTTCAAACCTGCTATAACATTTGTTTGTTTATCATGAGGTTATGAAACATATCCTTGAGTCTGTTTTAATTGACTTGCCTTCTCATCTCTATGTTTGATTCGATTTTTAACCCTAGAATTTGGGGGTTTCTTTGACAAGTTGGATTAGGGTTCCACTTTGGGACACTGGACTTTCAGGCTCACTATGAGTCTATAACTGAACTCGTATCCCTTTTGTTTATGATTCTAAGCCTCTCAATATTAGACTCTTTTGGTAAGTAACATGACGATCCTTTTTTGTTTGATCTGTTTGCTTTTTATATGAGAAACTCCTCTTTCAAAGTTTTGCCAACTAAGTGATGGATTCTGAAATCCCTTTAATAAGGCTGATGAATTGTCACTGATTTTCCTTCGATTGAACCTCCTCTACCTTTCTTGACTGGGTTCATTCAAATTGAACTTGTAATTTTGGTTTCATGACTGTTTAATTGATTTCCTTACCATATTTGGCACAAACCGTGTACCATTGATTATTTTCCTTAAATAACTTCTATGTACTTACCCTTTTTGTGCTACTTTGAAAGGTTTTAATCAAATTTTCTTTCCTTTAACTTATTTTCACCCGTTAAAATCAGAATCCCTTAAACAAAGGAAGTATGATTTCAATGATATCTCCTTGCCTTCTTCATTTGTTTCTCTGCACTATAAAAGGGGTTGCCCTTCTGCAATTTGAACACACGACCAATTTGAATACTTTCAAAAAACACACTGGGAATTCAATATTTTTCACACAGACAGTCGACTTTTTCTCTGAACTCACACTCACACACATAAAGTGTTCTCTCTGATTGTGGTTGTTTGCGAGAATCCTGCTTTCTTTGCTTGTCTCTTTCTGAAACTGGTATGTTCTTTATTTAAGATTTTGCCTCACCCTTATGTGTTTATTCCATAGTTCATTCCTTGTTTGGTTTACTGTTCACATGTTGTAATTGTCTGTAAGCCTTGCTTCTTTTCTTATTTCTGTTCTTATATGAATCCCTACCCCAATTCCCTTTATGTGACTGAGATATGGTTCAAAAACATGGCAATACCTGAAATTATTATCCATGGATATGAACTGGACCCTCTGAGTCCTAATATCTTTCAATTCCCATCCCCATTCCCTTTACATGTATGTTGAGTTAAGGCTTTGGTCTGGCAATGTCCTAATCACTGCCCAGGCCATGGTCTGACCTTCAATAGGTCCTTACTCTTAATTGTTTAGCTGAAAGGCTGGTCAGGGTTGTGCCAGCCTACCATATGGCTGGGCATTACCACCAGCCTACCTTGGCAATCCCTAATCCCTTCTATTACACTTGCACGTGTTCCTAAAATCTAAGTTCTGTTGCCCCCCTCTTGTGAGCCTTGCCTTGGGACCCATGAGCTCCCTCTGAACTTGGACACTTGAGGGCTGGCCCTTCCACACTGCACTTTAATTCAGTTCTTTGATGGTATCTGGGGTGTAAGCACTGTCTGGAGTTCCTGAAACTCCTTGGAACTTTGATAATCCTTGGATAAGAGAATGCTTGGAAATTTGGTCCCGGAAGTGGTTCATCTCATGTTGTTAGATATTAAGTCTGCATTAGGCTGCTTGGATGTAGCTGTAATTTCTGATGTACTTTTACTTTTATTTTGATTCATTGGCCTGTAATAATTTGTAATAACTCATGGGGGTTTAGTAAATAAAAGGGAGGGGGTTTACTTTATGCATAAAGGGCAGATATCATGCCTATAGGGTTAACTTCTGATTTTCTGCAATGTCACGAATAGATATCATGCCTATAAGGTTAACTTCTAATTTTCTGCAACGTCACAAATAGATATCATGCCTAGAGGGTTAACTTCTGATTTCTGCAAACTCACAGATAGAAATCATTCTTATAGGCTCTGGCATTTCTGTATATATATTAGGCAAACAGTTCGCAGGTCTAATAATAATAAAGACTTCATATAGATACCATGTGCATAGGACTTCTGTTAATGCTTGAAAAGATGTTAAAATCAATAAACGTCTAGAAAGCATGCCTATAGGAAATCTGAATCTGAACTGTCCCATTCGTTTAAGGCAATATCAACTGCTGAAACCCGTATTATTCTGTTAAAACTGATAACCTTTTCTATAATCAGTTTGCATCCTTTCTGAAATCAGTAGATCCCATGGCTATAGTTTTGTTTAGCACATAGGCAAAAGGTTAGTTAATTAATCATTAGGTCAGTCTTAGATAGCTGCATCTGAGCGGACCTAATGCGTACTTCTTGTCTAAAAACATGTGTTGAACCAGTCTGCTTATTGCCTTAATTTAATCCAGACCAAACCAGTACGTGCAAGACATGCTAAACTATATGCCTTTATTTGATTTAAGGAGGCTTACTTGAGCCCTATTTGTTTACTTGCATTCCAATACTTGCATTACATGTTTTGAATGTCGCCTTAGTATTTTATCCTTTGAAAACCCTCAAAGACCCCAAACCCACTTTTCCCTTTAGGATTAGTAGTCCCAAATGCCTCCGGGACTGATAGGATTGGGATGGGTACTAGCATGCAATAAGTAACGATACATTCCGTGCTTTAATACCTTAACGGGTGGGAAGGATAGAATATGGATATGATGACCGGTGTGCGAATATCACGTGCGACCCCTCTTTTGAGGAGTGTACGCCGAGTATTGCATTGATGTGATCCATATTGTTTACAAATCTAGGACCTCTTTTCCTTTTACTTGTTTATCTTTTGTTCAAATTATCTCTTTAAAATTACTACTTCTTTTGCTTTTTCTCCAAAATTTCAACTTGCTTGCAATATTATGTGAAAATCCTAGTTGAAGCACCTACTTGTTTACTTGCTATTCAAAGTCACAATTGTAGTATGGCCGGGAACCACACTAGTGGATCTCGAGGGGTGCCTAATACCTTCCCCTCGAGATAATTTCTAGCCCTTACCCTAATCTCTGGTTTCTTCATCTCAAACCCTTCTTAAAAGTGTCCTAATGTACTATAATCATTAGATGGCGACTCTTCAACTCCTAAACCCAATTCTCGAAAGGGAATAGAGTTGTCCTCCCAAAAGTCGTATACCCGTTTTCAATAGAAAAAGGGGGCATCAACAGCATGGCGACTCTGCTGGGGATTTTTAGGCTTTTACCATTGCATGCTACTTGTGACTTTATTTAATAGCCTTTACTTATTGTCTTTATTTCCTCTATTCTGAAACTGACATGGCTCTTCGTGTCTTTTCTTTCTTTAATGCTTTCTTTACCGCTTTCCTTTACCACTGTTGTAATTACGAGCAATTATTGTAATTGTTATCTTATGAACGTGGAAATACATGACAATCTGTTCCATTCTTGTCATTGCATCTTCCACTCGTGCCAAACAAAATACCATAGCAACGTTTATAATGAGTGGTTTCGCTCTTCCAATATTATCACCCTTTAAATTTGGCAAAGGCATATTTGCGGTAAAACGAGTCGATAAGCAGTGCAGTCGATGGATCCGTGCCCTTTCCTCTTTAGTTATCCGCTCAAGGGTACAGGTCTAATACCCCATAGAAACCTTACTCTGTTTAACTGTGCATACATCATGGTCAAACCAATCCGAGTCACTTATGTTATCCACATAATGACTCATAAGATAGACTTGTCCAAAGTCCATAGGGTTTCCTTGAAACCCTAACGGACACCACCATATTCTGTGCATTTATTTGGAGAACTAAATGCTTCTTATGCTAATTATTGGTTTAAATAGTCGAGTCCGGTGGGATAAGGGCCTAACACTTTGCTCTGCAGAAAATGAGGCACGAAGTCCCCAAATTTGGCATAGTAACCAACATTCACCCAAGGCTGCTAAATTGGTGGAAAGACCTCCACTCCAGTGATCAGACGCTCGTCCGCAAATACTTAGGGAATTTGCCTTCTCTTCTAGAGATCCAGCCTGACAACAAAATCATAGAGGCTGCAACACTGTTGTGGGATAGTGATAGGTCCGTGTTCTGCTTCGGAGACCTTGAAATGACTCCTTTGCTCGAATAAATAGGAGGGTTAGCTGGCATTCCTTGGGAGACTCAGGGTTTGCTTATGCCAGAAAATCGCAACGGTAGGGGTTTCCTTAAGATGATGTGACTGAAGAAGAATCTAGACTTAACCTGTCTGAAAGACTCTTACATCCCATTTGACTATCTGTACGAGAGGTACGACCATAGCAAGTCATACCGCACCTACTCAGATGAATTCGCCCTTACTTCATTGGGGCATATCCACTGGAGGGTCTTAATTTTTATGTTCGGTTTTTTGGGATTGATAGTGTTTCCTATGAAGAAGGCTAGGATACACACTAGACTGGCCATGCTAACCAAGACTTTGATGGAAGGAATTGGAGGGCAGCCTTTCAGCATAGTACCTATGATCATTGCTGAAATATACCGAGCCTTGGACAACTGTCAGCAAGGGGCCAATCATTTTGAGGGTTCCAACCCATTACTTCAGCTTTGTCTCATGGAGCACCTCGAGAAAGGTGAATACCGGCAAGAGGCCCTACGCAGAAACTGGGATGATCACATCGCCTTCCATCAGCCAAGGCGTATGATTTATTTGCCTAACATGTTCGCTCAGCCAGAGGACGCTGGAGGATGGGTAGAGTTGTTTGAAAATCTGAAATAAGACCAAGTGCAGTAGATGTTCGAGTGGTTTCCTATGGAAGAATTTATTGTTCGATTCTGAGACGCAACATTTCTCATACTCATCGGTCTGAGGGGAACTTATCCCTATGTTCCCCTCCGAGCCAGTAGGCAGGCTGGAAGAAAGTAAATCATACCAATGGTCGGCAAAATGAGTCACTTCAGGGCTGACTTCCAGGACGATGATAGACCTCACAAGTGCCAAGCTCAACACATGTGGTGTTGCAAAATGATTTTGGGGAAGGATTCTATTGAGCCAGACAGAAATCATGCCGGCTGTGCACCACACTACTCAGGTTTGTTGGAAGAAAATCACAATGGTTTGGGTCAGCCCGGGTTCATTTGAGGTCACAGGATCGACGAGAAAGCTGAAGCACGAGTTAAGAACAACCAACTGCGCAAGAGAATTCGAGAATGTGAAAGCGAGCACCGGGAAATACAAGAAGCCCACCAGAAGTTGATCAAAGAGTGGAAAGATATGGCTGTCAGCACCAACAAGCGACTAGGGTATTTGGAGCGGGGCCTGGTGGAGCTGGAAGGAATGTTCATCAAGAGATCCAAGGTTAGTTCGTGCATTCTGGCATCATCATCATACAATACGAGATCCAAGGGCCCTCCACCTTCTCCTCCTTCAAGTCCTATCAAAAACAAGATCAAGACTAAACTGGAAGACGTGAACAACATCAAAAAGGAGAACTCAGGTAAACAGACTGAAGTCACGTAGGGTTGCCAGATCTCTAAGGAAAGTGCTGCCCAACTTGAGTAGAAGTTATTGAAGTTCCGAGAAGAACTGGATCAAGTTTGGAACATGGCCAACTTGTCATTTTCCCTTACCACTCCCGATATCAACTTCCCCAACACCCAAAATCCCGCACCTCCAGAACATCCACAACCACATAAACAACCCACTCATACTCAACATTGCAATACATGCCATATTCCCAACAACCCTCCATTGCTCATCCCTGAACCACTAAACACCACAAATGATCCTACCCACAACACACCCATCTATGTGGAGACCGTACCCCACTACACTCAACCAATCTCAAATACACCCGAGTGTGATGACAAAGACTCTCTTATCAGAAACTTGGCCGCGAAACTCAAGAAGTTGACTAGCCGAGTCTAAGGCATTGAAGGAAACAAAGGTATTGAGGGGCTGAATTATAAGGACCTTTGCATTCAACCAAATGTTGAACTTCCGGAGGGGTACAAACCTCCTAAGTTCGAAATGTTTGATGGCACAGGAGATCTCAGGGTCCATTTGAGGACATATTGTGACAAACTGGTCGGAGTCGGGAAGGATGAGAAGATCCATATGAAGCTCATTATGAGGAGTCTGAAAGGGGATGCTTTATCTTGGTAAATCAGCCAGGACCCCAAGAAGTGGACAAACTGGGTAGGTATGGTGTCAGATTTCATGGATAGGTTCCGATTCAATACAGAGAATGCACTGGATGTATTCTACATACAGAATTTGAAGAAGAAACCTACCAAGACATTCCGCGAGTATGCTACTTGTTGGAGATCAGAGGCTGCTAAGGTCAGGCTAGCCTTAGAAGAGGAACAAATGAACAGATTCTTCGTCCGGGCTCAGGATCCATAATAATACGAGAGGTTAATGCTGATCGAGGGCCAGAAATTTTCCGATATCATCAAGCTGGGGGAAAGAATTGAGGAAGGCATTAAGAATGGTATAGTTACTAATCTTGAAGCATTGCAGGCCACCAATAAGGCCCTACAGTCTGGTGGCACGTCCAAGAAGAAGGATGCGAGTGTCGTGATGGTCGCACATAGGACAAAATCCCCGATAAAATACCACACTTTCCTATCACCTCCACTTACATATCAGCCTATCCCAAATTACCAAGAACCCACACCCTATTACCAAAATCTACCACTCGTTTACCAATCATCTCCACCTCCCACATATCATCCCACTTCACCCACACACTCTCAACCTGCACCTGTCTACCAAGCTTATAATGCTCAACCCTCTCACTACCAATCACCTCCCACTTGCCAAAATTTCCTTAGACCTAGACCAAATTTTGACTGCAGACCTCCTTGACAATACACAGCCATTGCCGAACCAATTGACCAGCTGTATGAGAGACTTAAAGCTGCTGGTTACGTCACCTTTATCCCTGCCATAACTCCAAAAAATCCTTCCCAGTGGGTCAACCCTAACAAGACATGTGCGTACCATTCCAGCATAAAAGGACATACCATTGACGAGTGACGCGCATTGAAGGACAAGATTCAAACCCTAATCGACAATAAAATCACTGTAGCAAAGGAGCCTCCTCCTAATGTTTGCAATAAGCCCCTGCCCTGACCACAAAGGTGGAGACATTCACATGATCGAGATCGAAGATGACTGGGACCCTAAGGGGTCGATAAGATTGATTGCTGAGGGTGACGAGCCAAAGAATCCAACAGTCACACTTAACCCAATTATTGTCCAGAACTAGCCCTCCGGGGGCGATGAAGTAAACATGTCTATACCACTCGAGCTTGAAGCACCTTCTTCTGCAAAAGTGCCCGGACCGATTGAGGTTGAGTTTGGAATTTCGAAAGCACCTGCACCTTTTGAAGTTGATGTGTTATCACCAAGGGTACCTATTCATGTAGCAATGACAGACGTAACACCGTTCCACTCAAATGCCATACCATGGGATTACACAGCTGAAGCTAGAAGGAAAGGGAAAACCAAAACTTGAGAAGCAATTGTTGAACGGGGTATGACCAGAACAGGCAGAGTCTACACTCCAGAGCACCTAGTTGAGTCCAGTAAGCAAGCCTCTGGACGGCCTATTGAACTGGGCCCGATGATCTTTGGAGAAAGATACATACAAAGGAGTACTCGGTCGTTGAATAACTTAATAAAATACCAGTGCAGATTTCCATCCTAGCTCTACTGCAGAGCTCCGACGCACACAAGAATGCCTTGATGAAGGTACTGAGTGAGGCATATATGCCCAGCAACATAACGGGAGGGGAAATGGCGAACATGGTAGGGCAAGTACTGGAAAGCTTCAAAATCACCTTCTACGAAGATGAGTTACCATCGGAAGGGCTGAGTCATAACAAGGCACTGCATATCACCGTGCAATGCAAGTATTATTTCATTATTATAGTCCTGATCGACAGAGGATCCAGCCTCAACATAAGTCCGCTAATAACCCTCAGAACATTGGGCAAAAGCCTGCATGAGATCAAGGATAGAGCCATAAATGTCAAAGCCTTCGATGGGTCCTAAAGGTCCACTATTGGAGAGATCAGTTTATGCCTACAAATGGGACCGACTTGGTTTGATGTTAACTTCCAAGAGATAGATGTCCCGGCATCCTACAACTTATTATTGGGACGACCATGGATTCGTGCCGCCGGAGTTGTAGCATTAACCCTACACCAGGCAGTGAAGTTCGAGTGGAATCACCAAGAGGTGATTATTCATGGCGATGGTAGCAACCCATATACAGTCGCCAGACCATCCTAATGATTGGAGAAAGAAGGAGAATAGGCGGAGAAACCTACCATCACATCGATCGGGTCAATGCTGTGGACAAAGATAAATGGTGGGATAACAAGATTGAGAGTATCCTGAATTGGTGTGGATATGAGCATGGGAAAGGACTTGGCAAGAACCTCAAAGGAATTGCCAAACTCATCAAGATGAAGAAACATGGTACCACTTTTGGTTGGGGTACGAATACACTTGGGAGGAGTTCAACCACTGATCGCCACCATGGCACGATCCCTACTACCCACTGGAGCATCCTATACCTCGTCTGGAGCAGACTTTCCAACCAGCAGATACCATATATGGGTTACAAGAAGAGGAAGCATTGGTAGCAATGAGGAATTTGTTTCTCGAAGACGATAATATGGACTGCTGTGTTATTTTCGAGGAGGAAGGGGAGGAAGGCCCTTCTATACAATCTTTGAACCGAGGAAAACGCCTCAGCAATTGGTAAACTATATGCCTTTATTTGATTTAAGGAGGCTTACTTGAGCCCTATTTGTTTACTTGCTTTCCAATACTTGCATTACATGTTTTGAATATTGCCTTAGTATTTTATCCTTTGAAAATCCTCAAAGACCCCAAACCCCTTTTTCCCTTTAGGATTAGTAGTCTCAAATGCCTCCGGGACTGATAGGATTGGGACGAGTACTAGCATGCAATAAGTAACGATACATTCCGTGCTTTAATACCTTAACGGGTGGGAAGGGTAGAATATGGATATGATGACCGGTGCGCGAATATCACGTGCGACCCCTCTTTTGAGGAGTGTACGACGGGTATTGTATTGATGTCATCCATATTGTTTACAAACCGACCTTTTTTCCTTTTACTTGTTTATCTTTTGTTCAAATTATCTCTTTAAAATTACTACTTCTTTTGCTTTTTCTCCAAACTTTCAACTTGCTTGCAATATTATGTGAAAACCCTACTTGAAGCTTCTACTTGTTTACTTGCTATTCAAAGTCACAATTGTAGTTTGGCTGGGAACCACACTAGTGGATCTCGAGGGGTGCGTAATACCTTCCCCTCGAGATAATTTCTAGCCCTTACCCTAATCTATGGTTTCTTTATCTCAAACCCTTCTTAAAAGTGTCCTAATGCGCTATAATCATTAGGTGGCGACTCTCCAACTCCTAAACCCAATTCTCGAAAGGGAATAGAGTTGTCCTCACAAATGTCATATACCCAATTTCAATAGAAAAAGGGGCGTCAACAGCATGGCGACTCTGCTGGGGATCTTTAGGCTTTTACCATTGCATGCTACTTGTGACTTTATTTAATAGCCTTTACTTATTGTCTTTATTCCTCTATTATGAAAGTGACATGGCTCTTCGTGTCTTTTCTTTCTTTAATGCTTTCTTTACCGCTTTCCTTTACCACTATTGTAATTACGAGCAATTATTGTAATTGTTATCTTATGAACGTGGAAATACATGACAATCTGTTCCATTCTTGTAATTGCATCTTCCACTCGTTCCAAACAAAAAACCATAGCAACGTTTATAATTAGTGGTTTCGCTCTTCCAATATTATCACCCTTTAAATTTGGCAGAGGCATATTTGCGGTAAAACCAGTAGTCGACGGTTCCGTTCCCTTTCCTCTTTAGTTGTCCGCTCAAGGGTACCGGTCTAATACCCTATAGAAAACTTACTCTGTTTAACTGTGCATACATCATGGTCAAACCTATCCGAGTCAGTTATATTATCCACATAATGACTCATTAAGATAGCCTTGTCCAAAGTCCATCGGGTTTCCTTGAAACCCAAACGGACACCACCATATTTTGTGCATTTATTTGGAGAACTAAATGCTTCTTATGCTAATTATTGGTTTAAATAGTTGAGTCCGGTGGGGTAAGGGCCTAACACTTTGTTCTGCAGAAAATGAGGCACGAAGTCCCCAGATTTGATATGGTAACCAACATTCACCCAAGGCTGCTAAATTGGTGGAAAGACCTCCACTCCAGTGATCAGACGCTCGTCCACAGATACTTAGGGAATTTGCCTTCTCTTCTAGAGATCCAGCCTGACAACAAAATCATAGAGGCAGTAACACTGTTCTGGGAAAGTGATAGGTTCGTGTTCCGATTCGGGGACCTTGAAATGACTCCTTTGCTCGAAGAAATAGAAGGGTTAGCTGGTATTCCTTGGGAGACTCCGGGTTTGCTTATGCCAGAAAATCGCAACGGTAAGGGTTTTCTTAAGATGATGGAACTGAAGAAGGATCCAGACTTAACCTGTTTGAAAGACTCTTACATCCCATTCGACTATATGTACGAGAGATACGGCCATAGCAAGTCATACCGAACCTACTCAGATGAATTCACCCTTACTTCATTGGGGCATATCCACAGGAGGGTCTTCATTTTTATGTTATGCTTTTTCGGAATGATAGTGTTCCCTATGAAGAAGGCTAGGATCCACACCAGACTGGCCATGGTAACCAAGACTTTGATGGAAGGAATTGGTGGGCAGCCTTTCCGCATAGTACCTATGATCATTGCTGAAATATACCGAGCCTTGGACAACTGTTAGCAAGGGGCCAATCATTTTGAGGGTTGTAACCCATTACCTTAGCTCTGGCTCATGGAGCACCTCCGAAAAGGTGAATACCGGCAAGAGGTCTTACGCAGAAACTGGGATGATCACATCGCCTTTCATCAGCCAAGGCGTATGAATTATATGCCTATCATGTTCGCTCAGCCAGAGGACGCTGGAGGATGGGTAGAGTTGTTTGAAAATCTGAAAGAAGACCAAGTGCAGTAGATGTTCGAGTGGTTTCCTATGGAAGAATTTATTGTTCGGTTCCGAGATGCAACATTTCTCATACTCATCGGTCTGAGGGGAACTTATCCTTACGTCCCCCTCCGAGTTATGAGGCAGGCTGGAAGAAAGTAAATCATACCAAGGGTCGACAAAATAAGTCACTTCAGGGCCGACTTCCAGGATGATGATAGCCCTCACAAGTGCCAAGCTCAACACATGTGGCATTACAAAACGATTTTGGGGAAGGATTCTATTGAGCCAGACAGAAATCATGCCGGCTGTGCACCATACTACTCAGGTTAGTTGGAAGAAAATCACAATGGTTTGGGTCAGCCCGGGTTCATTCGAGGTCAAAGGGTCATCGATGAGAAAGTTGAAGCACGATTTAAGTACAATCAACTGCGCAAGAGAATTCGAGAATGTGAAAGCGAGCACCGGGAAATACAAGAAGCCCACTAGAAGTTGATCGAAGAGTGGAAAGATATGGTTGTCAGCACCAACAAGCGACTAGGGTATTTGGAGCGGGGCCTGGTGGAGCTGGAAGGAACGTTCATCAAGAGATCCAAGGTTAGTTCGTGCATTCTGGCATCATCATCATACAGTACGAGATCCAAGGGCCCTCCACGTCCTCCTCCTTCAAGTCCTATAAAAAACAAGAACAAGACTAAAATGGAAGACGTGAACAACATCAAAAAGGAGAACTCAGGTAAACAGACTGAGGTCATGTAGGGTTGCTACATCTCTAAGGAAAGTGCCGCCCAACTTGAGCAGAAGTTATTGAAGTTCCGAGAAGAACTGGATCAAGTTCGGAACATGGCCAACTTGTCATTTTCCCTTACCACTCCCGATATCAACTTCCCCAATACCCAGAATCCCGCACCTCCACAGAACATCCACAACCACATAAACAATCCACTCATACTCAACATTGCAATACATGCCACATTCCCAACAACCCTCCATTGCTCATCCCTGAACCACTAAACACCACAAATGATCCTACCCACAACACACCCGTCTATGTGGAGACCGTGCCCCACTACACTCAACCAATCTCAAATACACCCGAGTGTGATGACAAAGACTCTCTTATCAGAAACTTGGTCGCGGAACTCAAGAAGTTGACTAGCCGAGTCCAAGGCGTTGAAGGAAACAAAGGTATTGAGGGGCTGAATTATAAGGACCTTTGCATTCAGCCAAATGTTGAACTTCCGGAGGGGTACAAACCTCCTAAGTTCGAAATGTTTGATGGCACCTGAGATCTCAGGGTCCATTTGAGGACATATTATGACAAACTAGTCGGAGTAGGGAAGGATGAGAAGATCCATATGAAGCTCATTATGAGGAGTCTGAAAGGGGATGCTTTATCTTGGTACATCATCTAGGACCCCGAGAAGTGGACAAACTAGGTAGGTATGGCATCAGATTTCATGGATAGGTTCTGATTCAATATAGAGAATGCACCGGATGTATTCTACATCCAGAATTTGAAGAAGAAACCTACCGATACATTCCGCAAGAATGCTACTCGTTGGAGATCAGAGGCTGCTAAGGTCAGGCCAGCCTTAGAAGAGGAACAGATGAACAGATTCTTCATCCGGGCTCAAGATCCACAATATTACGAGAGGTTAATTCTGATCGAGGGCTAGAAATTTTTCGATATCATCAAACTGGGAGAAAGAATTGAGTAAGGCATTAAGAATGGTATAGTTACTAATCTTGTAGCCTTGTAGGCCACCAACAAGGCCCTAAAGTCTGGTGGCTCATCCAAGGAGAAGGATGTGAGTGCCGTGATGGTCGCACAGAGGACAAAATCCCCGATAAAATACCACACTTACCCATCACCTCCACTTACATATCAGCATATCCCAAATTACCAAGCACCCACACCCTATTACCAAAATCCACCACCTTTTTACCATTTATCTCCACCTCCCACATATCATCCCACTTCACCCAGATACTCTCAACCTGCACCTGTCTACCAAGCTTATAATGCTCAACCCTTTCACTACCAATCATCTCCCACTCGCCAAAATTTCCTTAAACCTAGACCAAATTTTGACCGCGGACCTCCCAGATAATACACAGCCATCGCCGAACCAATTGACTAGCTGTATGAGAGACTTAAAGCTGCTGGTTACGTCTCCCCTATCCCTGCCATAACTCCAGAAAATCCTTCCCAGTGGGTCAACCCTAACAAGACCTGTGCGTACCATTCCGGCATGAAGGGACAAACCATTGACGAGTGACGCGCATTGAAGGACAAGATTCAAACCCTAATCGACAATAAAATCATTGTAGCAAAGGAGCCTCCTCCTAATGTTTGCAATAAGCCCCTGCCCTGACCACAAAGGTGGAGACATTCACATGATCGAGATCGAAGATGACTGGGACCCTAAGGGGTCGATAAGATTGATTGCTGAGGGTGACGAGCCAAAGAATCCAACAGTCACACTTAACCCAATTATTGTCCAGAACTAGCCCTCCGGGGGCGATGAAGTAAACATGTCTATACCACTCGAGCTTGAAGCACCTTCTTCTGCAAAAGTGCCCGGACCGATTGAGGTTGAGTTTGGAATTTCANTCAACCAATCTCAAATACACCCGAGTGTGATGACAAAGACTCTCTTATCAGAAACTTGGTCGCGGAACTCAAGAAGTTGACTAGCCGAGTCCAAGGCGTTGAAGGAAACAAAGGTATTGAGGGGCTGAATTATAAGGACCTTTGCATTCAGCCAAATGTTGAACTTCCGGAGGGGTACAAACCTCCTAAGTTCGAAATGTTTGATGGCACCTGAGATCTCAGGGTCCATTTGAGGACATATTATGACAAACTAGTCGGAGTAGGGAAGGATGAGAAGATCCATATGAAGCTCATTATGAGGAGTCTGAAAGGGGATGCTTTATCTTGGTACATCATCTAGGACCCCGAGAAGTGGACAAACTAGGTAGGTATGGCATCAGATTTCATGGATAGGTTCTGATTCAATATAGAGAATGCACCGGATGTATTCTACATCCAGAATTTGAAGAAGAAACCTACCGATACATTCCGCAAGAATGCTACTCGTTGGAGATCAGAGGCTGCTAAGGTCAGGCCAGCCTTAGAAGAGGAACAGATGAACAGATTCTTCATCCGGGCTCAAGATCCACAATATTACGAGAGGTTAATTCTGATCGAGGGCTAGAAATTTTTCGATATCATCAAACTGGGAGAAAGAATTGAGTAAGGCATTAAGAATGGTATAGTTACTAATCTTGTAGCCTTGTAGGCCACCAACAAGGCCCTAAAGTCTGGTGGCTCATCCAAGGAGAAGGATGTGAGTGCCGTGATGGTCGCACAGAGGACAAAATCCCCGATAAAATACCACACTTACCCATCACCTCCACTTACATATCAGCATATCCCAAATTACCAAGCACCCACACCCTATTACCAAAATCCACCACCTTTTTACCATTTATCTCCACCTCCCACATATCATCCCACTTCACCCAGATACTCTCAACCTGCACCTGTCTACCAAGCTTATAATGCTCAACCCTTTCACTACCAATCATCTCCCACTCGCCAAAATTTCCTTAAACCTAGACCAAATTTTGACCGCGGACCTCCCAGATAATACACAGCCATCGCCGAACCAATTGACTAGCTGTATGAGAGACTTAAAGCTGCTGGTTACGTCTCCCCTATCCCTGCCATAACTCCAGAAAATCCTTCCCAGTGGGTCAACCCTAACAAGACCTGTGCGTACCATTCCGGCATGAAGGGACAAACCATTGACGAGTGACGCGCATTGAAGGACAAGATTCAAACCCTAATCGACAATAAAATCATTGTAGCAAAGGAGCCTCCTCCTAATGTTTGCAACAACCCCTTGCCTGACCACAAAGGTGGAGACATTCACATGATCGAGATCGAAGATGATTGGGACCCCAAGGGGTCGATAGGATTGATTGCTGAGGGTGATGAGCCGAAGAATCCAATAGTCACACTTAACCCAATTGTTGTCCAGAACCAGCCCTCTGGGGGCGATGAAGTAAACATGTCTATACCACTCGAGCTTGAAGCACCTTCTTCTGCAAAAGTGCCCGGACCGATTGAGGTTGAGTTTGGAATTTCAAAAGCACCTGCACCTTTTGAAGTTGTTGTGTTACCACCAAGGGTACCTATTCCTGTAGCAATGACAGACGTAACATCGTTCCACTCAAATGCCATACCATGGGATTACACAGCTGTAGCCAGGAGGAAAGGGAAAACCAAAACTTTAGAAGCAATTGTTGCACGGGGTATGACCAGAAAAGGCAGAGTCTACACTCTAGAGCACCTAGCTAAGTTCAGTAAGCAAGCCTCTGGACGGCCTATTGAAACTGGGCCCGATGATATTTGGAGAAAGATACATGCAAAGGTGTACTCGGTCGTTGAACAACTTAATAAAACACCGGCACAGATTTCCATCCTAGCTCTTTTGTAGAGCTCCGACGCAGACAAGAATGCCTTGATGAAGGTACTGAGTGAGGCATATGTGCCCAGCAACATAATGGGAGGGTAAATGGCGAACATAGTATGGCAAGTACCAGAAAGCCACAAAATCACCTTCCACGAAGATGAGTTACCATCGGAAGGGCTGAGTCACAACAAGGCATTGCACATCACCGTGCAATGCGAGGATTATTTCATTACTAGAGTCCTGATCGACGGAGGATCCAGCCTCAATATATGTCGGCTGATAACCCTTAGAACATTGGGGAAAAGCCTGCATGAGATCAAGGATGAGGCCATAAATGTCAAAGCCTTCGATGGGTCCCAAAGGTCCACTATTGGAGAGATCAGTTTATGCCTGCAGATGGGACCGAATTGGTTCAACGTTGACTTCCAAGTGGTAGATGTCCCGGTATCCTACAACTTGCTGTTGGGACGACCATGGATTCATACCGCCGGAGCTGTAGCATCAACCCTACACCAAGAAGTGAAGTTCGAGTGGAATCACAAGAGGTGATTATTCATGGCGATGGTAGAAACCCCATATACAGTCGCCAGACCATCCTAGTGATTGGAGAAAGAAGAAGAATAGGCGGAGAAACCTACCATCACATCGAGCGGGTCAATGCTGTGGACAAAGATAAATGGTGGGATAACAAGATTGAGAGTATCCTGAATTGGTGTGGATATGAGCCTGGGAAAGGACTTGGAAAGAACCTCCACGGAATTTCCAAACCTATCAAGCTGAAGAAACATGGTACCACTTTGGTTTGGGGTACGAATACACTTGGGAGGAGTTCAACCACTGGTAGCCACCATAGAGCGGTCCCTACTACCCGTTGGAGCATCCTATACCTCGTCTGGAGCAGACTTTCCAACCAGCAGATACCATATATGGGTCAGAAGAAGAGGAAGCATTGGCAGCAATGAGGAATTTGTTTCTCGAAGACGATATTATGGACTGTTGTGTTATTTTCGAGGAGGAAGGGGAGGAAGGCCCTTCTATACAAGCTGTGAACCGAGGAGAATGCCTCAGCAGCAATTGGTCCATCAGAACCACCAGGGCCCGGAAAGCTTCGGGTTAGGAAGGCTAAACAAAAACACCATTTATCACATTTTACTTTTTACTAGTTGATTTACTTTCCTTAGTTTCTTTAATCTCGAAAAAGAGCTCCGTTGTTCCCAAACGGTTATGAAGTTTTAATCAAAGCATTTAAATTTTCTTATATCTCGCTCTTATTATATTTTCTTTTCTTTATCATTTACTTTATTTACACAGTATTACTATTACTTATCTTAATGATGAACCGACGGTTGTGACTTGTAATGAGACAACGCAACAAACGGATATAGATTCAGAAGAGGATGATATACCTAAAGAGGTCGTCAGAGAGGTTGAGGATTTTTAGAATAGTCCTAAGTCTAACTTGGACGAAACTGAGGTCGTTAACTTGGGGGATGCAGAGAATATCAAAGAAACACGCATCAGTGTTCACCTGTCACCATCAGAAAAGAAAGAGTATACGGAGTTCCTAAAGGAGTATGAAGACATATTTGCCTGGTCGTATGATGATATGACTGGTCTCAGTACATCCATTGTAGCTCACAAATTTCCAACAGATCCAACATGTGCACCGGTAAAGCAGAAGCTCAGAAAATTCAAACCTGACATGAGTTTGAAAATCAAGGAAGAAGTCACCAAGCAAGTCAAAGCCAAGGTTCTCAGGGTAGTGGAATATCCAACATGGTTAGCCAACATCGTGCCAGTACCAAAGAAGGATGGGAAAGTTAGAGTCTATGTCGACTACCGGGATCTTAACCGGGCCAGTCCCAAAGACGATTTCCTTTTGTCAAACATACACATTCTTATTGACAACTGCGCTAAGAATGAGTTGTAGTCATTTGTTGATTGTTTCACCGGGTATAATCAGATATGGATGGACGAGGAAGACGCGGAGAAAACGGCTTTCATTACACCGTGGGGGATGTATTCCTATAAGATGATGCCATTTGAGGTTAAAAAATATCGGTGCCACCTACATGAGGGCCATGACATGATACATAAAGAGATTGAGGTATATGTAGACGATGTCATCATCAAATCCAAGAAAGCCACTGATCATATGGAAGATTTGAGAAAGTTCTTCAACGGACTGAGGAGGT
The DNA here is from genome assembly GCA_026770625.1 of Nicotiana glauca. NCBI lineage: Eukaryota > Viridiplantae > Streptophyta > Magnoliopsida > Solanales > Solanaceae > Nicotiana > Nicotiana glauca. The sequence continues at coordinate 104,451 of MU738906.1, read as the reverse complement.
ACAATCTGAAGCTGGATCCCGCCAAGTGTGCATTCGGGGTTCCTGCCGGAAAATTATTGGGGTTCATCGTGAGTCGCCGAGGAATAGAATTGGAACCATCAAAGGTTAAGGCCATTCAAGAACTGCCACCGCCAAAGAACAAGAAGGACGTGATGAGTTTCTTGGGGAGGCTAAACTATATCAGCCAATTCATAGCTCAGTCCACTATCATTTGTGAACCCATCCTTAAAATATTGAAGAAAGACAATGCTACCAAGTGGACTGATGATTGTCAAAAATCCTTTGACAGAATCAAGGAATACCAGTCAACGCCGCCAGTTTTGGTTCCATCTGAACCAGGTAGACCCTTGTTGCTTTATCTTTCAGTATTGGATGGAGCATTCGGTTGTGTTCTGGGACAGCACGATGAAATGCGGAGAAAGGAGCAAGCCATCTACTATCTCAGCAAGAAGTTCACCCTGTACGAGGCCCGGTATTCTCTACTAGAGCGCACTTGTTGTGCTCTAACTTGGGTTGCTCAGAAGTTGAGGCATTATTTTTGTGCCTACACTAATTACCTCATATCAAGAATGGACCCGCTGAAGTACATCTTTCAGAAGCCCATGCCCACTGGCAAGCTAGCTAAGTGGCAAATCCTGCTAAGTGAATTTGACATTATTTACGTGACTCAGAAGGCGATCAAAGGACAAGCCTTGGCAGATCATCTCGCCGAGAATCTCGTGGGCGGAGAATACGAGCCTCTAAAGACGTATTTTCCCGATGAAGAGATGTCCTTCATAGGAGAAGATATTGTAGAATCCTATGACGGTTGGAGAATGTTTTTCGACGGAGCAGCAAATTTCAAAGCAGTTGGCATAAGAGCAGTCCTAGTATCAGAAACTGGCCAACATTACCCGATATCTGCCAAACTCAGATTCCCATGCACCAACAATATGGCTGAATATGAAGCCTGCATCTTGGGGCTCAAGAGAGCCATTGATATGAACATTCAGGAGTTGTTAGTGATCGGGGATTCAGACTTGCTCATACATCAGGTCCGAGAAGAATGGGCAACCAAGAACTCTAAGATACTTCCTTACCTGCATCACATACAGGAGTTGAGGAGAGATTCACAAAGACAGAATTTTAGCACGTCCCTAGAGTGTAGAATGAGTTCGCTGACGCATTAGCTACTCTATCATCTATGATCCAACATCCAGATAAGAATTTCATTGACCCTATCCCAGTAAAGATTTATGATCAGCCATCCTACTATGCTCATGTAGAGGAAGAAGCATATGGAAAACCATGGTTCCATGACATCAAGGATTACTTAACAACAGGAGAATATCCAGAACTTGCAAAGGCTACTCAAAAGTGCACCCTTCGATGGTTGTCTAACAACTTCTTTCATAGCAGAGGAATCCTGTACATGAGGACTCCCGATTTGGGATTACTAAGGTGTGTTGAAGCAAATGAAGCATCCAAGTTATTAGAGGAGGTTCATGCAGGGACCAGTGGTCCACACATGAATGGTTTTGTCTTATCAAAAAAAAATACTCCGGGCAGGATATTTTTGGATGACTATGGAAACGGACTGCATCCAGTATGTTCGAAATGCCACCGCTGTCAGATATATGCAGATATGATAAAGGTGCCTCCAAATAAGCTTACTGCAACAAGCTCTCCATGGCCATTCGTTTGCGGAATGGATGTTATCGGACCTATCGATCCTGCCGCATCAAACGGGCATAGGTTCGTTCTAGTGACAATTGATTATTTCACCAAATGGGTCAAAGCAGCATCATATAAAGCAGTAACAAAGAAAGTTGTGGCAGATTTCGTCCGCGACCGTATTGTTTGTAGGTTCGGAATTCCGGAATCAATCATTACCAATAATGGATCCAATCTTAATAGTGACTTGATGAAAGCAATGTGTGAAGCATTCAAGATCAAACACAAGAACTACACAACCTACAAGCCTTAGATGAATGGAGTTGTGGATGCGGCCAACAAGAATATCAAGAAGATACTAAGGAAGATGATAGAGAAGCACAAGCAGTGGCATGCGAAATTATCGTTTTCTTTATTGGGATACCGAACCACAGTCCGCACATCAACCGGAGTGACTCCATATATGTTAGTTTATGGTACAGAGGCGGTCATTCCCGCTGAGGTGGAAATTCCCTCCTTGAGGATCATACAAGAAGCAGAGTTAGATGATGCAGAATGGGTAAAGGGTCGTTACGAGCAGTTAGCCCTTATAGGTGGAAAAAGAATGAATGGAGTTTGCCACGGTCAATTGTATCAGAACAGAATGTCCAGAGCTTTCAACAAAAAATCAAGCCGAGGAAGTTTACACCGGGGCAGCTGGTGTTAAAGAAGATTTTTCCGCATCAAGATGAAGCCAAATGGAAATTCTCTCCCAATTGGCAAGGTCCGTATATGGTTCACCAGGTTCTGACAGGAGGAGCCCTCATACTCACAGAAATGGATGGAGAAGTCTGGCCAAAGACAATTAATTCAGATGCAGTGAAGCGATACTATGTATAGCCATTTATGATTTCTTTATGATGTAATTTGAACAACGCCTGACCAGATTCCCGTTTAAGATGGGATACGTAGGAAGCCCTATGGGTTTGGTCACAATCCAATAAAATTTTCATTCCTCCTCAAAATTCCGAGGTTGGTTTTCAGCCATTCATCGCACGCAGCCGCCGGAAGCACCAGCCTAGTAAAGTGGGGCAGAATTTTGAGGAGGACTCTCAAAATTTTGGAGCGAGGGAGGTTTCAATATCTTGAACCGTGTCGCAATCGTCGGTTTATCTAAAAAAAGAAAACTATTATTTTTAATTATGTATTTACGTTACATTATCTTACTAAATCATGCATGACTATTATCGAGATCGCTTTGTTTAGCAACACTACCCCAATGATGAGCAGGATGAGCAAAGGCCACGGGAAGACGAACTAACCTTCCCCTCTTTACAAAACTCACAATTTTTCTTTGGATACAGGCACTCAACTCACAATCTCATTATCTATATTCATGCACGCATACTTTCTCAAGAATGCAACTTCGCAAAATCATTACCTACTCACAATTAGTACCCATGCACAACATCCCCAGCAGTCACGATATCGTAATCGGCTATCAGCTAAGAGATCTTACTACTATTCATCCTTTTACATTCCTACATTGCATGAGGCTACTTTTCTGCCTTTCGAGACTAAGCACTGTCTCCATTTTCTGCATAAGGCTACTTTTCTACCTTCCGAGGTTAAGCACTACCTCTATCTGCATTTTTGCATAAGGCTACTCTTCTGCCTTTCGAGGTTAAGCACTACCTTCATCTGCATTTTCTGCATAAGGCTACTTTTCTACCTTTCGAGACTAAGCACTGTCTCCATTTTCTGCATAAGGCTACTCTTTTGCCTTTCGAGGTTAAGCACTACCTCCATTGGCATTTTTGCATAAGGCTACTTTTTTGCCTTCCGAGACAAAGCACTGTCTCCATTTTCTGCATAAGGCTACTTTTCTGCCTTCCGAGGTTAAACACTACCTCCATCTGTATTTTTGCATAAGGCTACTCTTCTGCCTTTCGAGACTAAGCACTGTCTCCATCTGTATTTTCTGCATAAGACTACTTTCTGCCTTTAGAGACTAAGCGTTGCCTCCATCTGCATTTCTATATTGCATAAGGCTACTTTTCTGCCTTCCGAGACTAAGCATTATCTCCGTCCTGCATGGCTGAAATATCACCACTTTATTTTTCTCACAAGGGTGCAATATCGCCCCTGCATTTAAATTTTCTCTTCGGCTAAAAGATCGCCACCTTCTGTATTTCATTGGCTGAAAGATCGTCACCTTCTGCATTTCATTGGCTAAAAGATCGCCACCTTCTGCATTTCATTGGCTGAAAGATCGCTGAACCATTCAAAGGCATCATAGTTCGGAGGCACCATTTGCATAGCCCGAGAACATCATTTCATGGCCTGCGAATCTTTTATTATGCACTTCACAGCCCGGGACGTCATAGTCCAAGGACGTTATCCTGACCGTCCAAAGACAACATTCATGGTCCAATAGGAACTTGCATCACGTTTAATTTATGCCCAATATATGTCGCATTTCCTACTTGCAGGTACACCAGCTAGAAAATGGCCGTCCCAGCAGGAGCGATCCCGCTCCGGTTCCCGCAGCCCATCAGATTTCAAATACCTCTCGCAACCTAAACATCGCGTTCGTCCTTTTCAAATCTCCCTCGGCACATTCCGTCAATGATTCCTGAACTACATATGGACTGAATCCTGTAAGACCAGGGATATGTAGGCAGCTCAGAAACCAGAGCTCGGTCAAAATTCCTTTGAAATTGTCGCTTCCGGTCAAGATTGGTCATCTTATCTTTACCCGACAACTCTTTCATCATTCTCGGGTAAAGAGGGGCAGCTGTTGATACCCAATTTCTCCCTAGGTATTTTATTACCCAAAACACTTCCAAAATAACATGTACGTGCATATATAAGCACACCCAAGAGTTTTGGTTCCTTTCCAAAATTTTAAAGATTTTTAAACTAATTTATTGTCTATTTTAATACCACAAAATTTAAATAATTATTCCCAAGATTATAATTTTGGTGAATAACTTATTTTTTATTCTCATATTTACACCAAAATAATTAAGGAGGTTTTCGTATATTTTTACAAATTTATTTGGTATTTTTAAAGCTAAATTGCATGTAATTGCAATTATAGCCTATTTTGCGATTAGTAGTATTTTATAATTATAAAATTATTTTCAGTATTTTTAAATTAATATTTATATAGTATTTGTTTTCTAAATATTTTTAATTTACTTTTAAAATCATTATTACTATTTTTATAAAATAAAAAGGGGAAAATTGGCTATTTAACACTTAGCCAATTTTTATTTCAATTACAACCCTTTCTCCTTTCAATTTTGGCCTTTAATTTGACCCAATTCCGCCCCAAATTAAACCAGTCCAATCCCTAAATTACCCGACCCCTAACTCGATTAAAAAACCCACCTGTCTCCCCTTTTAATCCAGGTCGTTGATCATTTTGATCAACGATCATAATTTTCGCTTTCCTTTTTTAATTCCCAAACCCCCTTGACCTAATTCATTTCACCTAAGACACCTCCATTGAACCCCTTCTTCTCTCAAATCCTCTCCAACCTCTTCGAAACCCTAATCGCCTCCCACCTTATCTCACCATGTTTCCACCGGAATCCACGGCGTTTCCGGCCATGGATGGTTTGTACTCATCCTTTCTCGCCATCAGACCTAAGCTATTCAAGGTTTGGAGGCCTAACCTCGATGGTTCTCCTTCAGATCCTTCTCAAATCTGTAGATCTATGGCTTCTGCGGCCACACTCCGGCATATTCAAGCACTATAGGCCTGATTCCTGACCTCTTCGACCCAGGATCTGACTGGTTCTTCCAAGCCTTTCTCGTTCCTAGGGTTTCTCAGAAACCCTAAGTCGTTCGAGGTTCTTCTCTGTTTATTTTCTTAGATCTATGCTATATCGGTGTTCTACAGACCTTTTAAAGTGTTTTCCCCAAATTTTCCTTTCAAAACTCGTTTGTGTTCAATTTAGGGTTTCTGAAAGTTTTCCAAAAAGTCTTTATGATTCTTTCTGTTCTCTTTTTTGTGTGTTTGTCTGTGTTATGCTTGTATGTTTTCTTTTCTACTACGCATGTGTTTGCTCTTCTGTCTTTCCTTCTATTAAGCATGATTCTTCTATACACTTGTATCTTACTGTGACTCAGACTAGGCTCACATGTTATCTCTACTATGTTTTCCTTCCTCTTTTACTATATGTGTTTACTGTAAATTCTTTGATTTTGTTTGCTCTACTGGACTCTGTTGTGTTCTTACTATCTACTGCTTCTTAAGTTTGTATCACTCCTTCTCTCCCGAACTTGCTTAAGTTACGAGTTTTCTAAAATATGTTCTTCATGCCTCGAATCAATTTTCTTTCTTTGATTGTTTCAAACCTACTATCACATTTGTTTGTTTCTCATGAGGCCCTGAAACAGATCATTGAGTCTGTTTTCATTGACTTGCCTTCTCATCTCTATGTTTGATTCGATTTGAAACCCTAGAATTTAGGGGTTTCTTTGATAAGTTGGATTAGGGTTCCACTTTGGGACCCTGGACTTTCAGGCTCACTATGAGTCTATAACTGAACTCGTATCCCTTTTGTTTAGGATTCTAAGCCTCTCAATGTTAGACTCTTTTGCTAAGTAACATGACGACCCCTTTTTGTTTGATCTGTCTGCTTTTTATATGAGAAACTCCTCTTTCAAATTTTTGCCAACTAAGTGATTGATTCTGAAATCCCTTTAATAAGGTTGATGAATTGTCACTGATTTTCCTTTGATTGAACCTCCTCTACCTTTCTTGACTGGGTTCATTCAAATTGAACTTGTAATTTTGGTTTCATGACTGTTTAATTGGTTCCCTTACCATATTTGGCACAAACCGTGTACCATTGGTTGTTTTCCTTAAATAACTTCTATGTACTTACCCCTTTTGTCCTACTTTGAAAGGTTTTAATCAAATTTTCTTTCCTTAACTTATTTTCACCCGTTAAAAACAGAATCCCATAAACAAAGGGAGTCTGATTTCAATGATATCTCCCTGCCTTCTTTATTTATTTTTCTGCACTATAAAAGGGGTTGCCCTTCTGCACTTTGAACTCACGACCAATTTGAATACTTTCAAAAAACACATTGGGAATTCAATATTTTTCACACAAATATTCGAGTTTTTCTCTGAACTCACACTCACACATATAAAGTGTTCTCTCTAATTGTGGCTTGTTTGCGAGAATCCTACTTTCTTTGCTTGTCTCTTTCTGAAACTGGTATGTTTTTTATTTAAGCTTTTGCCTCACCCTTATGTGTTTATTCCATAGTTCATTCCTTATTTGGTTTACTATTCACATGATGTAACTGTTTGTAAGCCTTGCTTCTTTCCTTGTTTCTGTTCTTATATGAATCCCTACCCCAATTCCCTTTATGTGGCTGAGCTATGGTTAAAAAACATGGCAATACCTAAAATTATTGACCATGTATGTGGACTGGACCCTCTGAGTACTAATCTCTTTCAATTCCCATCCCCATTCCCTTTACATGTATGCTGAGTTAAGGCTTTGGTCTGGCAGTGTCCTAATCGCTGCCCAGGCCATAGTCTGATCTTCAATAGGTCCTTACTCTTAATTGTTTGGCTAACAGGCTGGTCAGGGGTGTGCCAGCCTACCGTATGGCTGGGCATGACCACCAGCCTACCTTGGCACTCCCTAATCCCCTCTATTGCACTTGTTCCTATAATCTAAGTTCTGCCCCCCCTCTTGTGAGCCTTGCCTTGGGACACATGAGCTCCTTCTAAACTTGGACACTTCTGGGTTTGCCGTTCCACACTGCACTTTAATTCAGTTCTTTGATAGTATCTGCGGTGTAAGCACTACCTGGAGTTCCTGAAACTCCTTGGAACTTTGACACACCCTAGATAAGAGAAGGCTTGGAAACTTTGGTCCCGGAAGTGGTTTATCTCATGTTGTTAGATATTAAGTCTGCATTAGGCTGTTTGGATGTAGCTGTAATTTCTGATGTACTTTTACTTTTATTTTGATTCATTGGTCTGTAATAATTTGTAATAACTCATGGGGGTTTGGTAAAGAAAGGGATGGGGTTTACTTTATGCATAAAAGGTAGATATCATGCCAATAGGGTTAACTTCTGATTTTCTGCAACGTCACGAATAGATATCATGCCTATAGGGTTAACTTCTGATTTCTGCAAACTCACATATAGAAATCCTGCCTATAGGCTCTAACATTTCTACATATACATTAGGCAAACAGTTCGTAGGTCTAATAATAATAAAAACTTCATATAGATACCATGTGCATAGGACTTCTGTTAACGCTTGAAAAGGTGTTAAAATCAGTAAACGTCTAGAAAGCATGCCTATAGGAAATCTTGAATCTGAATTGTCCTATTCGTTTAAGGCAATATCAACTACTAAAACATGTATTATTCTGTTAAAACTGGTAACCTTTTCTATAATCAGTTTGCATCCTTTCTGAAATCAGTAGATCCCATGCCTATAGTTTTGTTTAACACATAGGCAAAAGGTTAGTTAATTAATCATTAGGTTAGTCTTAGACAACTGCATCTGAGCGGACCTAATGCGGACTTCTTGTCTAAAAATATGTGTTGAACCAGTCCGCTTATCGCCTTAATTTAATCCAGACCAAACCAGTACGTGCAAGACATGCTAAACTATATGCCTTTATTTGATTTAAGGAGGCTTACTTGAGCCCTATTTGTTTACTTGCTTTCCAATACTTGCATTACATATTTTGAATGTCGCCTTAGTATTTTATCCTTTGAAAACCCTCCAAGACCCCAAATCCCCCTTTTCCCTTTAGGATTAGTAGTCCCAAATGCCTCCGGGGCTGATAGGATTGGGACGGGTACTAGCATGCAATAAGTAACGATACATTCCGCGCTTTAATACCTTAACGGGTGGGAAGGGTAGAATATAGATATGATTACCGGTGCGCTAATATCACGTGCGGCCCCTCTTTTGAGGAGTGTACACCGGGTATTGCATTGATGTGATCCATTTTGTTTACAAACCTAGGACCTCTTTTCATTTTACTTGTTTATCTTTTGTTCAAATTATCTCTTTAAAATTACTACTTCTTTTGCTTTTTCTCCAAACTTTCAACTTGCTTGCAATATTATGTGAAAATCCTACTTGAAGCACCTACTTGTTTACTTGCTATTCAAAGTCACAATTGTAGTATGGCCGGGAACCACACTAGTGGATCTCGAGGAGTGCCTAATACCTTCCCCTCGAGATAATTTCTAGCCCTTACCCTAATCTCCGGTTTCTTCATCTCAAACCCTTCTTAAAAGTGTCCTAATGCACTATAATCATTAGGTGGCGACTCTTCAACTCCTAAACCCAATTCTCGAAAGCGAATAGAGGTTTCCTCCCAAATGTTGTATATCCGATTTCAATAGAAAAGGGGCATTGACAGGGTCGATACTCAATATTATACCCTCTGACGACCCATTTGGCCAACCAGCTCGAGAGCTCAGGTTTGTGCATGATTTTCCACAATGGGTAAGAAGTTACGTCACATATGGGGGACATTAAAAGTATGGTTTTTAATTTTTGGGAGGTGCATAGCAAAGCGAGCGCCAATTTTCCAGGTGAGAGTACCTTGTTTCAGACTCCCCTAGAGTTCTACTGGCATAGTAAATAGCAAATTGCGTTCCTTCCTCTTCCCGGACTAAGAATCTACTTACTGCCACCTCGGATACTGGCAAGTAAAGTTACATCTGCTCATCCGCTTTCGAAGTGTGGAGCAAGGATGGACTCGATAGGTAACGTTTGAGTTCTTCTAAAGCTTGTTGGCATTCCGGGGTCCAGGAAAAACTATCCTTCTTCTTCAATAGTGAAAAGAACCGATGTCTTTTATCCGATGATCTCGATATGATCCGGCCAGGGTGGCTATACGCCCAGTTAGTCTCTGAATGGCCTTGACGTTGTCCACCATAGTGATGTCTTCTATGGCTTTGATTTTGACGGGGTTGATCTCGATCCCTCGATTGAATACCATGAACTCGAGGAATTTTCCCGACCCGACCCCAAATGTGCACTTCTCCGGGTTCAGCTTTGTATTTTATTTTTTTAATATGTCAAAGGTTTCCTGCAAACATTTTAAATGGTCCTCTGCTAGCAGGGACTTGACTAACATGTCATTAACCTTAACTAATCTTCCTATGTGTTATTCGAACATCCGGTTTACTAGGCATTGATAGGTGGCACCAGTGTTTTTTCACCCGAATGGTATTACATTATAACAATAGGTGCCAGACTTACTAATAAAAGAAGTCTTTTCATGATCGCTCGGGTCCATCCTAATCTGGTTGTACCTGAATATGTATCGAGAAAGTTGAGTAGCTCATGTCTGGCCATCGTGTCGATCATGCGATCGATGTTAGGCAAAGGAAAAGAGCCTTAGGGCATGCCTTGTTCAAGTCTTTATAATCTACACATATTCTTAACTTATTTCTTTTTTTAGGCACTACCACTATGTTAGCTAACTAGTTCGGGTATTTAATTTCCCGAATGGAGCCTATTTTAAGGAGTTTAGATACCTCGTCCTCAATGAACGCATGCTTGATTTTGGACTGAGGTCTCCGCTTCTGTTTAACTAGGTGGAACTTTGGATCCAAACTCAGCTTATGAGTGGTTACCTCCTCTTCTTTTTCCTGAGCTCAGGGGCTAACCACGTGCCCAGGTATACCTTTCGATAGGCACGTGCTCGATCAATATGACTTGCTCCAACTCTTCGACCGTCGATTTGGTAGTGTCGGTATCATCAGGAGCTATGAATGATCTCGGAATTTCATAATCCTCCTCCTTATCAACTCCTCGTTCCTTCGATCCGTCCGAGACCGGGGTCAGTGGTTATTATTTAACCTCGGCCTTTCTGGTCAGTGACGAGTGTCTAGCGTATATAAAATTTTAACTCGTACTCTGTCAAATTATAGTATAGAAAGGTATCGAACCCACAGAGATTAGTTTATCTATTCTACAGACGTTTCTTGTTTTAATTACTATTTGAGAAAATCAGAAAGAGTTGAGTTGTGAATTAATTAACTAAAAATGCATAAGTAGAGCAGTAGTAAATATTTTTTTTTTCTTTTCACAAATATAATAAAAAGGTGTTGGGATCCTGACTTCACTTAATACTTTTATTATAAAGTAGATATATTTACTTTTCAATTTTTATTTCTCGTAAATGTTATAAATGCCTCTCACGATTACATTTATATATTATTACTTAAGTTAACAATTAATTGCACTCCTCTCGGTTATACAACTTAAGCGTTAAAATAGTAATATTAGAGAGCCAGAAATATATGCTTAAGCTGAAACATGCTCTTTTTTTAGTAAGCTCCTCTCGGTTACCCTACTTGTTATAACTGACTATTACAATATTCGCCTCTTTCGATTACAAATAATTATAGAATCAATTTTAACATATAAGAGCTAAATGTCACTAAATATAGATTAACATCTATCAACACTGAAATTTACTATTACCTCTTCTGCCTCTTTCGAATACAGAATCAGTAAGAAGTCAAATTGCAGTACGAAATAGATAGATATTAACAAATTAAGTAATACCCAACTATAAAGCATATAAAATTTAAATAAAGAGCTTCAGCTCAAGCATGTGAAATTGAGAAATAATATCTACTAATAATATAGAAATATTAAGATCCGTCATTCTCCCAACACAAAAGAAAGTTACTCCATACTCGAGTTAGTACTACTAGTGAAAATATTCTTGTCCATTAAATAAGAAAATAGAAAGAAATATTCAAGAGAATAATTCCCGCTATTTAATTAAAAAGAGGAACCAAATAATTTCCAATCTTTATAACTGAAGAAACTTAATAATTGCAGACTTCTAAAAATAGAACTACTTTCTTTTCTTTCCTCCCCCTTCTGCTTTGTAAAATGACGGTATTTATAGATACTTCCATTGCATTTGTCGTGTATAACAAAGTTTCAGTAAACTTTGTCTTTCAAGTTGCCAACTTGCCAATGTTGAAATGAATTTGATGAGAGAATGGTGTACATCAAGTGTACACGTGACTTTTGATCATGCTAGCTTCTTTCTTTTTCCATTTTCAACTTCCTTCTTCCTTCTTATTTATTCCTTTATTTATATTATGACATTACCTACAAGAGAATAACAATATTAGTATTAAGGATAATAATAACTCATATTATGCATAGTATTTTTATTTTATCAAACTCCCCTACACTTAGCATTTTCTTCGTCTCGAGGAAATTTCTGAATCGTTCTCCTTTTTTTTTCAAATCAAGCCAGCTGTTAGTAATTTTTTTTTTTTTCAAAGAAATTTGATATCACTTGCTATTTTAATAAATTTTCTAGAATTAATTTCCCCCTCTTGTCATGTGACCATCATCCCGCATAAGATCAACTTTTACATACAAAAATATTCATCAATCAACTTTGTTTACTATAATCATAAAATAGTGTATATTGAATGACCATAGGCTTGCCATGTTTGTAAATCTCCACTAATGTAAACTAGCACTGATCATCGAATCTTTTAGGACTTTTATGGGCTTATATTGTGGGATAGGTGCTTTGGTAAGATAATGGATATTTTTTTTTAGTGACTGATATGCCTTTCTTCGCAATTGGAGTGATGTGCAAATAATTTTGTACTCCTTTTTATTTTCCAATTCTTACTCACACAAGGAGATTAAATCTATTTTGCATTTGTGCATTCGAAATATATTATACACTTCCTTTCCTCATCTGACCAATATTTTATTTTTATTTTATTTTTATTTTTTGTTTTCAATAGCCCTTTTCTTGGCGAAAATTGAGCAATCTTAGCTTGTAATTCATAAAAACTTGTACACACTTATCATTTATTATTATAAATTTGTTCAATATATAAGTAGAGATATGTCAGTACGTATCACGCAAAGAAAAAAAAGGGATTGTTTCAAAGAATTTGTTCAGGCTCAAATGGGGACACTAGGATTTTTTGTATTTTAGTGACTCAAGTGTTTAGTTATAAGGCATTTGAAGAAGGCCTAATTCATTTTCTAGATTAGTGCAGTTTAGAATTTCGCCTCAACAAACATAACATGGCAAGTTCTAGTAATTTTCAACACTTCAAATGATTAAATTAAACTTAATTGACATCAAAAACTTTAGTACTTTATAGCTGAACTTACACAAGGATAACAAGCTCAAAATTCGAGAGTAAAGGAGTTATTCCAGAAAATATTTTAAGCCAGCAAGCGATATTTTCATTCTTTGCTTTTTTCTTTTTTTTTTTATTTTTTTTTTAATAGCTGTGTCTTGACTGTTTTAAGAATAAGAAGTTTTCAGACTTTTCCTCTATGGTGCATTAGTCAAAAGTTAACAATTTAAGAACTATATGATAGTATTTTAATGATTCTAGCAAATGAAATAAATCCAGACAAGCATGAGTGTGAACAATTTTATATCAGCAACAATTAAAGATGACATGTCAAAAGAAATTTTAATTCCATCATTTTCAAGACTTTAAACATGAATGTATTGACCTCATGGTATCATGTTATATTTCTATATTAGTTTAATCCATAATGAGATTCAAATGAACAATTCCACCCAAGATATACCATCAATTTAATATTATTTTTATCCGAAAAATAAATGTACTAGAGATAATATTGCAGAGCATGTCTAATTAAATATACCTTGACATTGTTTTAAGCATTACTAGAATCATTTAGTGAGGCAAAATTTCACAAATAAGATGAAGAATACTTTCGCATAAGATTTAACCTCAATTATGTTCTTAATTATTGATAACTTATAACAGCTTGTACCTAGCAAGCAAATATTTTCCTCAGTAGGAGCCTTTAAGCAACAATTTTGCAATTACTTAAAAGAAGATCACCCAAAGTAGCTAAGCATTCATATCCAAATTAGAACTAATACTATAATATGCATCAGTACATTATATATTACTTAGTTTAGATGATTCTAGCTAGTTTATGGCCTGCATTTTATGGCCTGCTTTTTAGCCTTTGAAAGAGCAGGTAAAACAAAAAAAAGTTCTTTCCTCTACTCTTTCTCTTGTAGTCCACATTACTACTATGCAACTTCAAACTACTAACCAAAAGGGACAATAAAAGATGTTCACAAAAAGATGTTACCTCCCCCACACTTAAATCTTACATTGTCCCAAATGTAAGACCAAGCTGGGGGTTGTTGGGTTGTTACTCCTTATTTGTGCTGCTACTGCTGCCATTTTCACCAAATATATTGGTATGATCCTGGAAGTCAGCCATCTCACCACTAGGTCCTGCCTCTTCTGTCACCTCGACAAGTTGTTCAAATGCCATTTCCAAATCCACTCCACCAACAAATCTTGGATCAACAAATCCAGGTGCAACTGCATATTCTCCACGAGCACCTGCGACTTCTCCGTTAAAAACTTGATATCCCAATTGGTGTGGTTGTACATTGTCATGTCCTGCAGGGAAGTTGAAATTCATGTTCTGGAAAGTAAACGTAGGGATTATAGGGATGTTAGCCAAATTCAGTGCATTTATCACATTGGTTATATCATATCCACAAGAGTACAATATGGTGGCAGTACAAGAAAGATGATCTCTTTGTACTGCTCGAACCATAGCCATTTCCTCCTGAAATTGCTGCTGATGGGCATAGAGCCTGTCAATTTTTTCCTCTAATATGTCGAAATATGCATCAATTTCATCTCTCCCTTGTTGTCGTCTACCTGGTTCACCAATTGGTCCAACACATGGGCCGAGTGCGCGTACTGTCGCTATTCCAATGTTGGATGTTGGAATAAATCCAAAGTCCGGAGTTGGTGGGTTTCCAAACATTTTGATCAACTCGGTGATAGTAGAACCAAAATACAAAGATTTCACTGATTTTTTCGTTCGACAATGCTTCATAGTTTCACATATGACTCTGCCAATATTAATGGAATAACGTTGCATAATTGCATATAGCCAAGCAGCTTTCCTGGGTCGTATTTCATAGATATTTTTATTCGGTTCTAGTCTAGAACTCAAGAATAGCATCCATACCTTTGCTGTTGTACTGAGATTTCTAGTTGGCAACCAATCTTTCTTACCATAAGTATCAACATGCCATTCGATTCCAAGGGGGCAGAGTGCTGGACCAATCTCTCTCATATTTGGGTCGCGAATTATTGTTCGCAAAGGCGCATCTTCCAAATCAGGAGTTTCATACAACATATTGATGAATTCTGGACCAAAGAAAATTTCCTGTCCCCTGACAATGGAAGTGTTAGTTCTCACATTCATATTGGCATAAAACTCGTGAACAAGCATTAATACTACTGGCCCAGGATTTCGAACAAACTTGGTCCAACCAAATGGTTCAATCAAAGCAAGAACAGGTAGGATATGATCTCCATCTGCTTCAGTAAGATCAAGTCCACGTTCCTCAATGAGATGATGGGTTACTGCTTCTTTTTCCCATGCATCAGCTTCAAAATAGATAAATCGTGTTCTGTCATACCTTCTATTTTGTTGTGCCATTTTTCAGAAGTGAAACAAAGGAGAAAAGATATTGTGAGGTGAATAAAGTGAAAGAGATGAACTGTTCTAGCTCTGTTTTCATTTTAACTGAGTGTGAAGGATGTTATATAGGAGAAAATGACGAGCAAATTGGTTGTGAAAAGATTTTACCAAGACTTGTTACATAGTATGAAAATGGTGTAACTGATGTGCACAAAGGTTTTGGGATGGTAATTTCCTTCCAAATCTATAGCACCGTCTCTTGTAGCCCCCTTTTCATTCCTAGAGATTAGAAACAATGATTACTACTTCAGCAAGAAGGTAAGAGGTTGTTTATTTTTAGTTACTAGCAAAAGTTTTCCCTTTTTTTTTTTTTTTTTAATATATCTATAGATTTATTTTATATATATAGTAGAATTTAATATAAAAATATATAAAATAGGAAAGATGTAGTGTATATACTGCAAATGGACGTAAGGTGTAGTTAATGCCTTGGTTAAAAAAAATAGATTTGCAAGTTCATCCTCCAAAGGTCTAAAACATATCTATGTACGCAACTTATTGTTTTAATATATTATTAATGGTAACTATAAATTCATCATTGAAACTTACCATATCACATATTAAATATAATACATAATACAATACAAGACTATAACAATATTTTTAATAAGTAAAGGTTCTTAGGCCTCCACGTTAGAGCACACAAATTCACAAAATTAAAGAAGAAGAGATAGTTCTGAATTTAATGTCGCCAGCTCGACTTATTTCTAAATATATTTGTTAAGTAAAAAGGATTGTTGAAGCCTGGTTATCAAAGTTTTTAGTGACATAAGGCTTCAAACGATGACCATTCACTTTAAATTTTTCTCCCCCATCCATATGTTGTATTTCAATGGCACCATATGGGGTAATATCTGTTACTATATATGGTCCTGTCCAACGTGACTTAAACTTTCCTGGAAATAATCTCAATCGACTATTGTACAACAAAACATGATTCCCAACTTTAAAATCTTTATGGCGAATAAGGTTATCATGCCATCTTTTCGTCTTTTCTTTGTATAATTTAACGTTTTCATATGCATCAAGTCTGAATTCCTCTAATTCATCTAGCTGAAGTAGACGATTTTTACCTGCATCTGACAAATTTAGATTCAACAATTTTATGGCCCAATATGCTTTATGCTCTAATTCCACAGGTAAATGACAAGCTTTTTCAAAAACTAATCTATAAGGGGAAGTACCTATCGGAGTTTTAAAAGCAGTTCGGTATGCCCATAAAGCATTATCTAACTTTAAAGACCAATCTTTTCGAGAAGATCCGACATATTTTTCTAAAATTCTTTTCAATTCTCTGTTGGAAACTTCTACTTGTCCGCTTGTTTGAGCATGATATGGAGTTCCTGTTTTATGAGTTACTCCATATTTTGATAATAAATTTGCAAATTGTTTGTTTATAAAATGAGTTCCTTGATCACTTATTATAACGCGTGGAGTTCCAAATCGGGAAAAAATATTTTTCTTTAGAAAAGTACAAACCACATGAGCATCATTTTTTCTAGTGGCTATTGCTTCTACCCATTTTGAAACATAATCAATAGCTACTAAAATATATTCACAACCATTTGAGGGAGGAAAAGGACCCATAAAATCGATACCCCAAACATCAAATATTTCACACACAAGGATAGAGTTAAGAGGCATCTCATCCCTTTTTGAAATGTTACCACTTCTCTGGCATTTGTCGCAAGTGGTGACATAATTTCTTGCATCTTTGAATAAAGTAGGCCAGAAAAAACCAGCTTCAAGCACTTTTGAGGCTGTTCGTCTTCCTCCATAGTGCCCTCCTACAGCTCCATCATGACAGTGACTTAGGATATTATTCATTTCCGTTTCTGGTACACATCTTCTGATCATACCATCTGCACAAAATTTAAACAAGTAAGGATCTTCCCAAAAATAATATCTTATTTCTTTTTTAAGCTTTTTTCTTTGTTCGTAAGATAAATCTTTTGGGATCCATCCTCCAACCGAGTAGTTGGCAATATCAGCAAACCAAGGTGTCTGATTTGTAATTGTTGAGATTGTATAAACATGCTCATCAGGAAATTCGTCCTTGATATCTGTTGTCTCGGTGGGAGGATTTTCCAAACGTGACAAATGGTCTGCTACCTGATTTTCCGAACCTTTCCTATCTTTTATTTCAAGATCAAATTCTTGCAAAAGAAGTATCCATCTTAGTAATCTAGGTCTAGCATCTTTCTTAGCTAAGAGGTATTTTAAAGCAGCATGATCAGTAAATACTGTAACCTTTGTTCCTATCAAATAGGAACGAAATTTGTCAAATGCAAATACTACTGCTAGTAGTTCCTTTTCAGTTGTAGCATAATTCTTTTGAGCTTCATTAAATGTTCTACTGGCATAGTAAATAGGTCTGAAAATCTTGTCTATTTTTTGTCCCAATATTGCTCCAACTGCTATATCACTTGCATCACACATTATTTCAAATGGTTTGCTCCAATCAGGAGAAACAACAATTGGAGCATTAGT